>UELV01057300.1:3369-19019 GCA_900490015.1 Megastigmus stigmatizans
CCGCCGCTACTGACTGACCCTGGGGCGTCAATGCCGCCGTACTGATTATGCTTTCCTGACTGATTATGCTGGACAGGCTGGTGGCGAGCGAGGAACCTATGTGAGGGCTGTTCCAGCTGATGCTGCTCCTGCTGCTGCTGACCGAGGTGGGACGAGATGCCTTGAGCGATCGTGGCGAGAATGGACTCCTGACCTGCACTCAATGCCAATTTGCCGTTTTGTCTGAAAGTATATAGAAGAATATATAGCGAGTGTTAAATTAGCTTTTTCATCAGCTGTCTGTGTGTTTTTTTTTTGCTTTTTTTTCCCCTGCAGTGTGGAGGTATAAGAATTTTATCGACGGTAGAAGAGCGGCTTTTTTCTCTTTCATTATGTAACGCGGACGATGGGCGCGTTTCGTTTCCGCGGGTTATATTAAAAGTAAGTAAACTAAAGTTTCTGAGGACGTGTCGGGGTGATCGAGTGGATTTTTCTTCCTCACCGCGTCGATATATCGCAGCAGTCTATTTTTATATCCATCGCTGTATCGCAAGTATTAGGAAACACTTTTCAGCCATCCGAGTAAATATTTCAAAAGATAGTGAATAAGTAATGAAGAAATAAACCGGCGAAAGTCATTAGCCATTCTCATTTATTTTAAATGAAGAAAACGTATAGTTGCGACTAAAGTTTATAAGTCTCCTTTTTGCACCGCAGCTAAGGAGGCTGCTCCTTTGCATATGCAACCTCGGAATATTATGCACACGTCCCTCTCTGAAGATGCACGAAGCTTTCGTAACTATATTTACCTAGAAATTGCGCGCAGAAAGCAAAACGACGAGTTCTTCCGTAATGAACGTCCCTAAGCGCATTTTTATGCGGCAGTATTTGCATTTCCAATGTTTATAGAAAATTTTTCATATTTATAAGTTTGAGTTTTGAAAATTTATTTTATTATACTTGAGTTTCGCTTCGTTTGCGTGAACTTTGATTAAAAGGAGGTACAAAAAAGCAAATTCTTATTTGATAAATCAACAGTGTTCCACTAGTTGTACAAGCAAAAGTTTGCCAAAAAGTTTAAATGTTTCCACAAGATATTCCATGGCAAGTTTATGCACTACATTTTAGAGAATGTGTATCCTGGGTTTATATGGTAATTTGAAATTTGAATTTATGGAGGATTTAAATAACGTATTAAATGCTTTGATACCGTGCTCAAAGTGTGCAGCAAATCGTTTTTTTTTTATTTTTTTTATCTATTCCAATGTGTGTTTCATGCATTATTCTAAGAGAACTCAAGGCACGCTTTTCACGCCGAGAAAAGCAGAAAAATCCATTTTTTAGCACAGTAGGTATGCCCGAAATTCCAGAGAGAGAAAGAGACACCTTACGCGAGGAAACTTTTTTCATCATTTCTCGCATTAAATTTGTGATTTCTGACTCTTCTATGCTGCTTGACCGTTAGGTGCGCGTTCGATCCCGGTGTGCCGCGCACGTTTTTAATTTTAAAACTTTGACCCGAGATTCATAATCGCGGGTGACCTCGAAAAGTTTCGGTAACAAACTTTTGTATCCGAATGAATACAAGAAAAGTTGAAAAAATCAGGGGTTGAAAGCCTACCAGATGCTACGGTTTCCGTGCTAAATGTTTTTGGACGAAAGGCATTGCGGTGTAATCTCAAAAAAATTAGCATATTTGCTCACACGTTTACGTATACATTGCAGGCAAAAGCACTCGATCTCTATCGCATCAAAGTTAACGAAAGCAATTCCAATTACGCATATATCCGCGGTATAAAATTATGTTAACGCATTCAGATTTTAATAACGATATGGGAATTTCACCGGACGTTATTATAAGGATCAAAAAAGGCCAAAAGAGGATAGCTTTTCCAAATGGCATCGCTTTCAATTCTGTTACGGGCGTATAAAGGCAAGAGGGACCAAGATTTTAGATATCATATTTGTCGTCTTACCGGACACGGAAAAATCTACTGAAAGTGGAGAGATAATGCTTCCGGGCCGGTTGGCACACTGCAAGAAAACGAAAATATCTGAATCTCCCGGCCGTTGGCGCTGTTAAAGCTCCTCTTGCGCCCATCCTTTTTGTGTGCGCGCGCGATATATACTCCACCCTTAATGGTAATTCGTTTACTTTCTCTCTTTTTTCTCTTTCTTTGCGTTTTTTTTAGGAAAGGACGTAATAGGGTGAAACAGTTACAGTAATACGATCGTTCTTTTTTCTTTTCTTTTTTTGCTTTGTGCGTCGCGGCGATGAATTTCATTTCAGCGTATAAAGAAAAGCTTCGCCTGATTTATTTACGGTTTCAATTACCATTGAGAATTTTTTATTCCGCCTGGCGTATAAAAATAAAAGTACACGGACAAAAAAAAGTTGTGCCAGACAACTTTAAATATATTTTTTTTTTGTTTCAACTCTCTGTCTCTATATCCATTGACTGCGCGTTTAAAGATATAACCCTTTTATTACGGACAAAAAAAAACTGACGCAAAGCACCAAAATAGTTGAACATCCCCGATATCGCAGCGCTTTGAGAGCTTAAAATCAATTTGTAAATAGAAAAGCTTCCATTTCCAAGAATAAAAAGTATTTGCACTATATGCGAATCGTCCAAAAAAAAAAACCATCGCAGAATACTTTCGATTCTCGAGTTTCTCGTCTTTTTTTCCCGAATCAGCATAAACACTAGATAAAAGAAGAAACGGCAAAGCTGCAGCGAACTTGTCATCGCTAAAAAGGAACTTTTCGAGGAAAAATCTTTTACTCCGTAATTTTATTCTAGGCGCGTGCTCGCGCGAGCACAAAGGTTAAGTATTCCGCGCAACATATAAGGTAGCTGGCGAAGGGCACTGGAAAAGAGAGCATTGGACGTGTGCATGCACGTAAACGAATTTCACCAGGGTATATGCATACGGAGAAAAATTGTCGATTGTTTATATATACATATATCGGGCGTGATAACGGAGAGAGAAAGGGAGCGACTTTATTCACCTCTAGCAACATCAAACGGATTTTACGCTTGACATGCGGGCTTGATTCTAAGTTAGCCCGGTCACCGTATAACAAACGCGCGCGCGCGCGGAGCTCGTCGCGTGAGCACGTTCTTTCAGAGATAATTTATCATACGATGTGTATGTAGGGTCGCGCGCGCCATATACTGCTATTTTTACACGTGTGTATGACGTCCAACAAAGGTATCGCAGCACCGAAATCGCCTTTTTCGCTAGATTGGATTAGCACGGAAAGTATATATGCTAAATATATCTGTATACATATATAAGAGGGATATCGTGTGCGAAAAGTAAAAATGTAACACGAATCGGCGACAGTCCTATAGCTGGACGAAAGGAAAAAATTTTTAATTAATAACAGCTACTTGGAGTTATTTATTGCGGTGGAGAAGAGGGGGGTACGGGGGCGGAGGCAGGAAAAAAGAGAAGTACCTCAAGAATGTCGCTCCTCTTCTATATTTAGGATTTAATATTATATATCGATTCGAGCGCGATGAGCTGCAGCACCAAGCGGCGCGAAGTCATTCTAATTAATTTTAATTAAAATAGTTCGAGCGCCGATCGAACCGCATGTCCGACATATACATATATACATAGAGCTACGCGAGAGAGACAATTTTCATTCCCGTGGCCCCTTTTGGCCTGGGCTACGACATAATGATATAAACGACGTATACGTCAGACCTGCAGGTATAAAGGGAAAAGAAAAAAAAAAGAAGTGGTCCGCGACGCGCATACTGCACACGAGTAACCATTAGGGTAGGAATAGGAAACAAAGCAGCGAGCGAGCGAGCGCTAAAAGAAAAGGAGAGAGGTAAGAACGCTTGTATACAGCAGCAGTAGTAGCGGCGGCATTGTGCACGATTTATATGTACATTGCACGAGAGAGACGACGACGACGACTACGACGAATGCGCGTAGGCATTGTACGTTAAAAGGATTTCGCTCTCTTATTCGTCTTGAGGCCGGGCGCCGAGTTGAGAGAAAACGGACGCTCTGTGTGCAACAAAATGACTCCAAGAAGAGAGAGAGAGAGAGAGAGAGAGAGTCGAAAACTACCCTTTCGAAGCAACAAGTATACTTATTTTTTTTTTCCTACGTATAACACACCCACTCGTTCTATTTCCAAAGAGGCAAAAAAAAAACCTTTCTCTCAAAGACGACCGTCACCGCGACGTCGCTTATACGTATGCGCTATATAGACGACGGTAAAAAGTCTGCAGTATAGAGATATATACGTGCATTACGGGCTCCTGCATTTTCGCGGGTAATTCAATTCGAGTGTCGCTACGGAGAAGCGAAGTTTTTTACTGCTGCGACGTACACATGCATACACACATCAAATCCAAAGATTTCTCTCTCTCTCTCTCTCTCTCTCTGGAATGTAAGAGGAAAGGAGGTACACGATGTATCGCGTTTGATAGTATGTATAGCCGCGATTGAATTTTCGGTGCCAGGAAAGAGTGAAAAAGCTCCTCCTTGCGTGCTCGTATCTGTGTGTGTCTGTCTGTCTGTGTGCGCATGTGTGTGTGTGTGTGTGTGGGTGAGCGGTGGTGCACTTACCATAAAACGAACAACATTTTGAGTGCCAAGCAAGTCGAAGCGGCCGACCCAGTTGAGAGGAATCTGCAAGGGACGAAGAAGAAACCAAGTCAATACCTTCACTCTTTTATATATATATATACAGATACACATATATCGATCTTGCGCGCGCGAGCTCTCCGCATACGCTATAAATCTGAAAGAGTGAAAAATCACTCCACGACGATAAATTTGCTGATAGGGGTCTGGTTTTACAGGCCAATTGTGATGTTTTTCGCTTGTAATTTGCAAAAGGAAACTCGTGTATAAAATGCGAGTTTATATGGCTTTGCGATTAAATTTTTTCGATGCATATCGCATTTTTTTGTAATAATTGCGCAATACGGGTAATGGAATTGCAATTTTTTTCCTGTCGAACGCGCATTGTACAATAGGGATAACTTGTCGCATCTTTTATTTCAGAAAAGTGACTTTATTCTTTCAGATTTCAAAGAGCACGTATAGCTAACGTAAAATATATATATATGCGGTGTAAATTAGGTTTTTAGAATAAATAATTTTGGACTTTTCTGACTGTATGTAATTAATTTATCCAGTTCTGTGAGATATAAAAGGCAGTGCATTTATCGATTTTTTTAAAAAACGTGTATTCGAATCCACCGGGAGAATCGCGCCAAGTTTACCTTGGTAATTTATGACTCGAATCCCAATAAACTGTCAATGGAATCAATGTTTATAGCGCCGATCTACAAGTTGCTTGATTTACGAGACACCGACTACGAAGTTGGCAATATTCACAGATTTTTTAGATTGCCCCATATATATACATATAAATCCATGGAATTACCCCATAAAATCAAGTCTATCTAATAATCATTATAAAACTCATAACAATGATTCAATTTCAAAATTAAATTCGCACCTCACACAGTCAAAAGAGTCCCGCGCTACGGTTAAAGCATTGATGTAGTATTTTTCATCACTAGTCCGTCAAATGCGATGCACACGAGGTCGTGAAGTCTTACGGCCGTGTGACGAATAATTTTTTTTTGGTATCACAGACGTAGTATCTTATTTTTCGTATGGTTTTTAGTTTGTAAAAAATTCGATTTTATATACAGTCCATAATCAACATATTCAATTGATTAACGTAAAATGGCTCAGTTTGGAATCTTTTTTTATTTTACGGATTGGCTGTGAAATCGAATTTTACGGCTCTGATACCAAAGCCGGATATTTCAATTAATCCACCAACTTTTCTCGCTTCCTACCACATATATATATGCACGCGTACACAGTAATAAATATACACGCTGGTATATATATGGCTCTACACACACATCAAGCGCACATGCATCCTCCCTTAAAATAAAGAAAAAAGCGCCGAGGTAAGCCCTGTGTATAAAAAAGATAAAGATATAGAGAAAGAAAGAGAGAGGGAGCGAGACGTGTGCGTGAGTACGTATATATGCACAAGGGAGGGTGGCAAAGAGAGAGAGAGAGAGAGGATGTAGTCAGGTTTATACGCAGTGGGGCTATAATCAGTTTGGCTCTGGCCGTGTTTTTACGCAGCACTAAACATCGTGCGCTCTCATCTTCCTTCCTCTATTTATTACACTTTTTTCGCGCTATATACGCGTATACTCGCGCGTGTGTGTGTACATAAGTTGCTGTTCTGGTGTCTACGGGAGATAAGCCGATATATGTGTATAAGAGGCAAGTGTATATAATACAAGAGGATGAAATAGCGTTACGCTGTACACGTGCAGGAAAGAAAGAGTATCTAAGGCAAGAGTCGCCAGAGTGTCGCGGGCGTTTAGTTGGGCAAGGACGTCCAGTGAGTGTAAGGTGGATAGCGACTCTCTAAATGAATGAGCAACGAAAAAAGGAGAAGGGAAATCAATATATCCCTCGCTATATATCTCTCGTCTCTCTCTGTGTGTCGTATAAGGTTTTCTTTTTATTTCTTTTTTTTTTTTTCGTGGTTCTCCTTTGGCGCGGTGAGTGTAACGATTGTGTCGCGGGCGAAAACGCGCCGAAGCGTCTTTTCATTTCCTTTCCGTCGTTCAGATGTGAGAGCGAAATCGCTCCTCGTGAAAAAGAAGTCATTATATGGTGGCTTAATGGTGTGTGTGTGTACACGTGTACCGAGGTTAGGTATTTGATGTGCGGAATGAGTTTTTCGATGAAAGGATTGGGTTGGGATTTTTTTTGAAAATGTTTCCTGTATTGAGATATTGATTGGATATTGGATATTGCTTTTGTAAAGCTTTCTGGTGGATATAAAGACTTTTTCGTTAATTTCGAGGCTAAATAACATCGTAAATTTGTATATGCAAATATTACGAAGTGTTTATCAAAAATGTAACATATTTGGGATACAATTTTATAATTTACAGCTAAATAAAGTTGCGCTATAACGTTTAATTTGTGAATGTTGAATTGTTTCGGATAACCGCAGCTATAGGATAACGGATACCGTGCTAATACCATTTGCATTAACCAAAAGATTATTACTTTCATTACTATTCCATTCAATCACACAAAAATATTGATCAAAACGTAAACTAGAAAATAGAAACACGAATCACTATCGATCTCGAGGCACAATATTCTTGTTCTTTTCAGTCTTATTGATATTGAAAAATCGTGATATTGAAATGGATTGAGGTATTGACTTCCTCAATACTGCAAATTAAAGCTTGTATACATTTGCCTGCTTCGGTATTCATTTTTTCTCGACTTCTTTTAGACCTTTACTTCTGAAAATATCGACATTTTCAATGCGACTGTTACACTTTTCTTTTTCTTTTTTAATTCTACTAATACCGCCGTATAACTTTTGTCGGAATCACCGACCTGAAACTAAGTGTATCTCCTGCTCCGAGAAGTTCTTTTTATCCTTTAATTTTCTCAACGGCTATTTTTGTTTCGCGCCAAAGCACTTGTTATTTTCTTCGGAATAAAAATAACGAGATGATATAAGTGGATGAGAACGGATAATCTAACGAATTACTACATTTTGTTGCAGTCGTAAACGACCGACTTGTTTAAAATATATATTTCGACCGCATGTATGTTTTCCTTTTAAATATTAAAATGACATCTCTGCTCCAATTTTCATTGCGTATATGTGTGTGTGTGTGTGTGTGCGCATTTCATATTTTCAGTACAAGGTTGACAACAGTATCTATTTTTAAGAAAATACACTTTTCGAACAAATCAGATGCGAAATAATGAACGCCTATGCCTAGTTTTGCGATAGTTTGGAAGCAATTTAAATTGCGATTTTATTCACATGTTATATTAATAATCACTTGCCTACAGTCAAACTAAGTTAGACCGGATTTTCGTGAACTTTGCTAGAATGTGCACAGAGGTCGATGCTAATTACGGTTAAGAATCCAGACGGTGGATAACTACTTTCTAATTGCTTTAAAATTAGGTTCTAATCGGGAATTTCGAGGTTCCATAGTGATAATCAACGGTTATTGAATATTCCTAAGCACATATAGGATAGTTTTGAAATTTCCAATATTCTCCGATGCTAAAATATCTATTCTAATCGCCGTCTTGTCTAAAATATAATATTATGAATTTTAAGGGTAATTTTTAAAAAGAACGGCTGCTCAAGCAAGCATCTTAAGACTCTTAACTATTCGTGTCGATGATTAAGATTACAGTTAATGTTTCTTGTTATCGTACACTTACATCGATCTTTTGGTATTGACTACATATTACAATTTATTAATTATTTTTATTTACGACCGTGACCGCTACACGAATTTAGAATGTATATTTAAAAAGTAAGCTGACGGTAACAATTTTTATACGTCGTTGAGGAAAACGAAATTGGGTTGTGCCAGATTTTTCGTATAGGATTTTTTATATTATTATTAGACTGTGAAATGCTTTGTTCTAACTATTACAAATATCTTTTGAGAAAAACAAAGTGTATACATACAGCTTAAGAAGGCGCCTGCTTTGAGTCAAAGAAGTTGTTTATTAAAAAATTTCAATTACGATACGATAATTCTCAATAAGTCAATTTTGCTGTGCTATCGCGGCACTTAAACGGGAACAATTTAAAATACACTTTTAAGCTTCTTACGAATTTCAAAGTATTTGCAAATTATAGAGTTAATAGTGCGCGCTAAATATACTATCAGCCTGCTTGAGAATCATTATTTTTTTATTGTTACAATAAACATATTAATTGGCGTACTGAAAAATATCTAATTTAAAAAATTATTTATTTCTTAATGCGGCAAAAATGAAATAAAATTATCTTTAGTTCTGCGAGTCTTTAAAAGCCTTTGAAACATAAATATTGTGCGGTGTATTAGAGCATACAGTTACGCAACGATCGCAGAATAAAGCTATCATTGAATTAAAGTTAAAATACTGTTGATTCTTAGATATTGATAAAAGCACTTTAAACACTTCAGGCTTATACAACATCACAATAGGCTTATATATTTTTTAAATGCTACAAGTACTACCCAAACATTTGTTCTTTTTTAATTATACGTGTAAAGAAAAAAATTTAACCGAATAAATATTGGTTATTTTGTTTAATATAACAGACAACCCATTTCAATCGTCTGCAAAATGCGTAATTTTATATATTATATATATATTAATTCAGTTTTTACGAGACGTTGTGATATTTTAATTGATCGATCAATTTAGTATGAGTATTGTTTGCAAATCTGGACCAATATTTAAAGCAAAATTTTATTATCGAATTTTACCGCTTTTATACATCTGTATAAATAATCACGTATTTTAGTGTTCTCTTTAAAACGTTCGCAAAATACAAATATCCTTTATGTAGTACACGCATAACGATTTTATAATATCTTATCCAATACCGATTGTTTCAACCATAAATATTGTTGCAAAAGGAAATGCTTATCAGCGAAAAAATTCAGAATTATACAAATAAAAAAAGATTCTTTCATATAGTAGTGAAGCGACAAACCGTTTCATGCAGAAATATATACAGCTATGCTAAAACCGATTATTTCGGAACCGAATTCTCTATACATAATTCATCATTCCCCGAAAATCCGAACACCCATTCTGGCAAATTTTCGGGCCTTAAAAACCACGAAATCCATTTTATTCTACCCAAAAAAAATATGTACTTTTTCCTCAAACCAAAGATGATCAATCGCGAGTAAGTCACTTTATCCATTAATATAAAAAAATCGCGAAATGACAATTGTTGCAAACAATTTCGCACGCACACACTATTGCTGCCATGCATTATTCATTATCAGCTCCGCAAGCTTTACGCTCACTCTCGGTATAAGCCGACTCATTTTTTCCCCTCTCTCTCTCTCGCACAATATATTCGCACATATACAAGCCCAATAAATCATCTCTCTCCGCTACTGTACACAATCCTAAAACTTTTTCTCTCTCTCTCTCTCTCTCTTGCTCTCCGCATCAGGCAAACAAATCACAATCACAAACAATCCAGCAACATTCATCATAACCCGACCCGGTATACCAGCATTGACAGCTCGCAATTTTCACTCTTTTCCTCTGGTAGTATATAGGCGATCGAGAAGAGAGCAGCGACGACGAGGACGACGACGCAACGGCAGTGGCCAGAAAAATCTCTCTCTTCGAAACAAAATCTCAAGAGAGGCACAGCCTGGCAAGAGCTTGCGAAGCAGCAGCAGTAGCAGCAGCAGCGGCGAAGAATAAAAAATAAGAGAGGGAGAGGGACTGGCGGAGGAAGGCACAGAGAGAGAGAGAGAGACAGAGAGAGACAGAGAGAGAGAGAGAGAGAGAGAGAGAGAGAGAGAGAAGAGGGAGAAAAGCGCGCACGTCGTAACGACCCCCTCGAACGAGCCTAGGGGACAGGCAGAAAGAGAGATAGCGAGAGAGCTGCTACTGGCGCGCCTTAGTCCTCTCTCTCTGTCTCTCTCTTTCTCTCTCGCCTTTATTATCGACACGCGCGCGCGCTTGACTTGCTCGGGAGAGAGAGAGAGAGAGACAGACAGAAATAAGGGGGATGGCTAGCCTAGCGGTGGCTACATATATATATATATATATACTATGTAGACGAGGAAGAGAGGAGAGGAAGAGGGGAAAGGGGAAAACGTACTTGCACGTGCGCCGCGTATGTAATAATCGCGAACGGGCGCGCGCGCGTCGACGCGCTCGACGTCGCTTCTGTATGTAGCACGGAAATCTCGACACTTTCCTTTTCTTCTCCGCCTAGGTACTTCCCTATACACATACACACACACACACATATACATTAGAACGGAGGGTTTTAGGTACAGGGCCTCTTTTTGCAACAGCGAGCGTACGTATACCGTCTTTTATTTTGATCGACGCGTCGACGACGACTGCATGAGAGAAAATGCGAGAGAGAGAGAGAGAGTGAGAGAGCGAGAAACGTGTCACGAGGGACCGAGAGACATTACGAGAAACGCTTCTTCCTCTCTCTCTCTCTCTCTCTCTCTCTCTCTCTCTCTCTCTCTCTCTCCGTTAAGTATGGCACGGAAGAGAGATTCTTCTTCTCTCTCGCAGCTCGTGTGCGACGAGTTTGCCCATGTGGAAGTAAGACGCCAGCTCATGTATAGTATACAGAGAACGAGGGAGTTTTTGTATTTCTTTTGCCGATTGATTGCTGTCGTCGTCGTCGTCGTCGAGGGAGGACGAGTTTTTCGGGTGGACAGGCGTGCATTGTACTGTTTGGCGTTGGCGCAGCTCACTCTCTCGAATCGGGAGGAGGGGGGGGGGAGAAAATAGGGTTTGTCCGATTGATTTTGTTGTCTTTCGGGCGAATCGCGAGCGCGCGCGTATACACGAGCTCGTAGCGGCGCGTTTTGTAGACGCTGCGAATTACTCGGATTCCGGACAAATCGGGGGAAGGGGGAAGAGGATTCGTAAATGGTGGTTTTGCAAAATTGTTGTCTTTGTGTATGAACTTTTATGATTCGAGGACAAACAAACGCCGCGATTTCGATTTCTTTTGTTGCGCAGGACCCCATGCCAGGCGCGGAAAATTGTTTTCGATCCGCCGACGCCGCCGCCGCCGCGAGCGCGGGTGCAAACGCGAACGCGAAAAGTCGCTAGACCGGAAAAAGATATTCAATTTTCGTGATTTACGAAGCGAAGAAAAAGGTATATATATATATATATATATAGTTACTCGATAAACGACGAGTGTAACGTATACCGAAGTAGAAACGGTCCCGACCTGTTCAGACGACACTCTCTGCAGAAGACATATCGGTGTATAATTTATATCGCGTGGATATATTCGCGCTCCCATTAACCCTTTTTCTTTCATTTCCTTTCGCGAGCTGATGTACCTATACATTTGCTATGATGTCTCGTTCGCTTTTGAATATGCTTTATATTCTCTCTGCAATAATACGGAATAAACTCTTTGTATGCAGTTTTTAAAAAGCAATTTATATATCCACAGCAGTGAATGTTCTAAAGGGCTAATTCGATGTAAACTTTTTCCGAACTTACATACGCAGATATTGAATTTATACATTTTTCTGAAATATAAAATGTATTTTATTTTATAATTTTGCCGAGCTATTTATAAAACAAGTGACAAGTACCGCGTTCAGTTATATATGCAGCTTTAAGAATCACCCTTCCGTGGACGAGTTCATCAAAACGCTTATTAATGGTAAAGGTGATTTATAGATATACTAAATTGATGAATCTATACTTGGAAATTCTCCAAAACACTCGCTTCCGTATACAAGCCAAAATTGTTTTTCATGTTTACTCACTAATAAAAAGAAAAAGTGATCTGTAAAACGATAAATCTAGAGCGCTAATTTAATGTAACGCTGGCTTTCAATGAAAGTAGTTTTTTTTTCTTTCTGAGAACGTGTAAGCTGCTTTTACCATGTTTCATTCAGTTATAAAAAAAACCGGAGACTGACATATCTCGAAAAGATTTTTTCATTCAAACGCTGCCGCACACTCGTACTAAATCAAATCACGAATTATGAATAACCACGTTTCAGACTTTTTAAAATTATACGTATATTGTAGAAAAAAAAAGGACGGCCACATATAGCCGCAACTAATTCGCCAATGAGACGAAGCATTCGTTTCGCTGCACAATTTTATGCACAATATCGCACGTTGCGGAAAATATATATATTCAAGCGGTTTAAAAAGGAAAAAGAGAAGAGAGAGAGAGGCTCTCCTCGTATTACACAGAGAGATGATGCGCCTACGGTGTTATAAGCTTTGAAAGTCGGAGGGTCGAAAAGGGGAGAGGTTGAGAAAGAGAGAGAGAGAGTGAGAGAGAGAGAGAGAGAGAGTGAGAGAGAGAGAGAGAGAGAGAGAGAGAGAGAGAGAGGGGAAAGGTGGGAAGGCCGATATAAATTTATTTTTTACTACGCGAAAATGACGTTTACTATGTCGTAGAGCTCAATCTCTCTTGCGCGCGCGTCGAACGAAGAAATTGCTTTCGTTGCTGTAATATGTATTAAGTACACGCACATGTGCAGCCGAGCGTAATTTTACTTTTACGAATGGAACGCCCAACTTTTATATATTTATATTCGCGTTGAACAGAAGTTCGCTCTTAGGTGATGAGAGATTTCAATATTTGGATTTTGTTTGTTGGGAAAACAAATACATCTGTAGGTATGTTTATCCTTCATGCGATCGAAATTAGATTTATTTATTTCGCGTATTATGGGTTGCGCGTTGAGTGTAAATATTATACTTAATTATTGGTTTTACCCGCGAGTATATACATTTATGCGGATAATGTATTAATAAAATTGTATAGAAGGGCTTCATTCAAAGCCGCTTTCGCGCGACTGCTCATCGCGTGTAAATCTCAGAATAATTTGTAATTATAATATTATCCATAAAGCGATTCCGTGAAAATTAAAAATGACCGTGGGGCAGCCGATAATAATTCATCTCATAAATTTTTATTTTATATCACTCGAGTTAAAATGCACGAGAGCAATCTAATTTTGTCCACGGGAGAAAAGAAAATATTGCGACTGCAGCTGTCGTAGCGATCGATCGCGAGCCTATCGTTATTACGCAATTAGTACTAAAAAAATTTTTGATTACTCATCAAAAGTTCCGTTTAATCGATCCAAGTTTAAAGGGGCTTCTGTCCACGTCTCTCTCTCTTTCTTACTGCAGTCAATCGCCAATGCAATCAATTATCGCTGCACTGCACCTTCCTCAAAGTGTCTTACAATCGACTTTTCAACCCCCCGTCCATGCAGCAAAAGAATATAAAACTAAATAAAGTCAAAGAGACAATGTATAAGAAGGAATCGGGAACGAAATAAAATTGATAAACAATATTGTATTGTCCAAGAGTCGAGTTGAACTGTTTGCGTGCTCGTTTATTTAGCTTCCCCGTTCCAATCAAGCAGAGACCCGAGCCTCGCGCGCCGAGCTTCGCGTCGCTAAGGCGAGTGTAAACACGTTTCTTCTCGATTACCTAACCCTTTTAGCTTTGTAACACGCGCTTGTTTATGTTAATAAGGTTAGCTCAGTCGAAAATCGTTACATAAATAATTCGCTGTATCCACTCGCCAGTCCCACGGTTTCTTTTATGTAAACCTCGCACGTCCCCGCCGCCGCCGCCGTCGTCGTCGTCGCCACTGCTGCTGCTGTTACTGCTGTGCGCGAAATTTAAATAGATTGTTTTAGCTCTAATTGCACTGTAATTTTCTCATTCCCTCGAATAATACGAAGCGTCCACTTTGTATATCGGTACCCAATTTCAGTTAAATTTTAAGCGAGTTTATGTACGCGGGCTGCGACTGTGTATATAATGGATCAACACTACAATGACTTGAAAAACATAAACAATTGGCATTAATTACGACGGAATTATATAATTCAATGTTTCTCAGCACGATTGTTTTGAGTAAATAAGTCGGCAACAATGTCTTGAAAGATATCTTTTATTCAAATGAAAATTATCTACTTTTATGTAAACTGATATTTTGCAGAGGTATAATGGCTTCTAGTTATACCCGTTTATTTTAAAAACAATATGTATGCAATTATTTACCTTGGACGTTATTTTTTAATTAAATTTTCACTAGAATAGTATAAAGAATGCGATATTAAACATACATTCGTTGTTTTATTTGAAGAAAAAAGACGGGATGTTACGATACAGAAAATTTAATTTTTCTACCTAACCCAACGTTTATCGACGGTAAGTAGAAATAAGCTATTTTTCAACATTCTAAAGTATTATCTCTCAACTTGCATTATAGACAACTCGTAACACATTTGCATAACCGAATATTAAACTTCTAAATGCGCAATCTTTGTCGTTGAATGGTACGTGTTTTCCAATATACATCGGAAAGCCAAGCCCTGCACTCAACCTCAACACACATGCAAAAGAGGCAGAAATTGGAAAGCAAGCCGTAACTCGTCTGCGCACGGACAAAGTATAAAGACGCCAGTATAAGCCCAAAGTGTTATTATCCCCACGTACACTTCATATCTAGAGCGCAAAATCTCGCTCTAAACAATTCAGGCGCGCTGCTGCTGCTGCTGCTGCTGCTGCTATATACGTGTGTGTATAGTTGTATACACCTCTCGTGCGCCGTATAACTGCAGCAGGGCGCAGAGAGAACTTGGAAATTCGAGAGAGCCGCGCGTGTATGCGTGTGTCTACTTCCCGACATGTTGGCAACACCAGAGCGAGAGAGAAGAGAGAAAGGATAGAATGAACTTTGCCGTGTAGCAGCGCCCGGAAAATTCCCCATACGCTGCTGCGCCTATAGGATATATACAAGGTAAAAGGCAGCAGCTGTTCCCGCATTGCCATATACCAGCAGAGAAAGAGAGAGAGATAGAGAGAGGAGGGAGACACGGGCGGCACGCCAAGTTCGCGCGCGCATTAGCCGAAAATCCATAACCCACTCGTTCCTTCTCCCTCTCTTACAGCGCGCGACTTTCCCCATGTGTCGGTGTACAGGAATAGGAAGGATCTCGCGTTCCGACTGTCTGCGAGTCTGTACGGGGTTGGAATACACACACACACACACACACACACACACACACACACACACACACACACACACACACACACACAC
>UELV01057305.1:2967-19521 GCA_900490015.1 Megastigmus stigmatizans
GGGGGGGGGGGGGGGGGGGGGGGGGGAAGGAAGCGAGTATGTATATGGCGAGTGAAAGGGGGACAGGAAGCGCTGAACGAGTGCAGGTATACGGAGTGCGTCGTGACAAGAGCTGCAAGTGAGAGCGAGAGGTCGACTTCCGGTGTGGATAACGCGCTTTGACAAAAGGGGGATATATCCTTCCTATTCCCGCGTGTGCACGCTCGACGAAATAAACACCGCGCGCGTGTGCATGCCCCGCTCTCAGCGACTCGTATACGATGATGATGCTGCTGCTGCTGCTGTTCTTTCGTTCTTTCTTTTTCTCTCGAGGCCCCGATGCATGTGTGTATTCGATTACGAAACCACTCGTGTATGGTGTGTGTGTGGGATATGTAACGTTAAGCATTGTGTGTCGTATCGTCGGAAAATTAATTTGAACGTGGTTGGGTTTTTTTTTTGTTGTGTATACCACACGTGATATGGACAATTGTGTATTGCGACGAAGCTAAAAACTTTTTATCTTTTATGTGAACAATGACGATCCGTTACATCAAATCGAAAAGAAAATCGTAATATATATTTTTAACGATAAAACCAAAAATTCGTTTCTATATACTAGTTTAGTCCAGAAGCTGAAATTGAAATCGCAAATTCATGTGAAGGTTTACATTGGAAACGAAGGAAGGACATTATTTTTCCAATTTAAAATTTATCGAATCGCAGACAGCTTCCGGCCAAGAAACTATTACCCACCAAATTGACTATAGAGTTCCCGAAAAATTTAAGACCACATCCACTGACCTATTTCTCTCTCGTTTTCCTTTGGCTTATATATCCCTTTATTTTGCCCGTTTGCAGTTTTACACACGTTTCTTGGCAGTCTGCCGGCCGAATGTTGGATCTCCCCAATGAGAGATGAAAGACCTTCGGGCAAACTTTATGGACCCTCGCTCGTATAGCAACGGTGAATTATGTTGCCGAGGTCACAATGCCAAAAGGCCTATAAATTATTCCCAAATCCCACCTAATTCCTTTTTACGAATAATCGCAAACTATTATTGCTGCGTTCGCGCGAGCAGGGTAAACGAACTTTTCATCAGAAACGGCTCCATCATCGTCGTCATCGTAATTTTGGGAGCACCTGTACAATGCAATCGATCAGTAGTTAAGGGGATGACGTAGTTATGAAAGTTGTAGGGAAAGCGAGCCCTCGGCGTGTGCAAGGTGTGCGGGTCTTCGATTTCTCAATGTCGTAATTTTCGATAGTCAGGTTAAATGAGCAAAGTTAGCCAAAGTCGCGTTCATTGTTGTCTGTGCAGGCTCGCGAACGCCAACTGGCCAAGATAATTTCTCGGAGAAAACTCGCGTGCAACCTTACCGTTAGTAAGATGATATGATGAATGTTAACAGTTTAGAGCGAGGTCTATCGATAATTCAATCACGATGGTTGCTTATAATACAATCAAAGGTTCACTCGATTGCTCGATGCCAGTCTTCTATAGCGACATTTAGTGTTACAAGATATATATTCAGTATTACGTGTTTCAGCAGATATTTTTATACTTTCTCAATGGCGGCAATTAATATGCTGTTCAGCTACGTATTGATTCTGTGCAAGGCTAACTTTATCGATTAGAAATTTTTAATATAAATTATATACAAACAATTTTTCATTCGTATCATAAATGTTTTACCGCGAATTGATCTGATAGCGGCTCACCTGACGTCTATGATGAATAGTATACTAATGGAATTTTTTTCTTCATATCACGATAGATATTTCTCAAATGTCCGTATACAACTTGCGATAAAAATAATGGAATAAGGAATCATTTAACATAAATCTTTATGTCTATTATAAAAACCAATTGATGTGATAAGCGGGTACTTACATACGATCACATTAAAATTAGACATAATTAATTTTAACCTTTTGTTTTAAAAAAGTTATCGTTCTACCACACCTACGTAAAAACGATCTTTCGTATTGTTCCAATAAAGGTACATCTCACCAATGGTCAAAAAATCACCCATACGTAAATAAGTCCAGATCATTAGAAAAATAGGCTCCACAATAAATTAATGTGTAATGTACTCGACAAGTTCAAGTTTGGCATCTCCGGCCCACCTCGTAGGTAAAAATGAACAGAGTACAACGGCTATACGCGCATACAAAGGATAAACGGAGGAAACATCATCTCACCGCGATCTCCCGTTTCATCGAACCGATCG
Source organism: Megastigmus stigmatizans (assembly GCA_900490015.1). Classification (NCBI taxonomy): domain Eukaryota; kingdom Metazoa; phylum Arthropoda; class Insecta; order Hymenoptera; family Megastigmidae; genus Megastigmus; species Megastigmus stigmatizans. The sequence continues at coordinate 5,182 of UELV01057305.1, forward strand.
TCCCTCAAAGGTGCAGCGCGCTGCACGTAACAAACCATGTGGGTGCAACCGATGATTAAAAGCTCGCCTATACACACGACGCGTAGGTTCACCATTTGGTGTGTATTTCCGTATCCTCTCCATATTCGCTCCGTTCCGAGTCTTTTTTTTTCCTACGAGCACAAGAAGCCTACGCCAAAAGCGCTTAATAACTCGTCTCGCTTTTTATAATATGCGCGCGCGTATACACCATTGTGTGCGCTTGCTTTCTCGCGAGTAACTTTCTTAACGATCGAATGTTTAAGAGTAAATGCGCGCAACGTCGGCGAGAGATTTACAGAGCGTGATTTATGACTCAAGCTGGCCGGGCGAGAGTGGCAAAAAGAGTCCGGTAATTGTTGTCCGAAATTATTGCCGCGAGATCTTGGAACTGTGCCCGCGGTACAATTGTGCGTAAATCATGCATCGTCTGTCGAAATGCACCAATATTAGCAAAGTTACGGTGTACGATGTATGTTATACACGCAATAATTTTCTTTTTTCATACAATGATTATCCGGTTAGTACGCTTGAGAAAGTCGATATACGAAAAAAAAAAAAAAAAGAAAAGAGATTTTCTATAGACGTGTCGAGCGAACGATGTCGACGATTCATCGCGCCACTGCCACTGTCCCGCAGATTATCGTCATTGTTACCGTTACAATATAGCTGAAACGAGGTCGAGAATGACATATAAAAAGTGCGAGAATGCAGGGAGAATTCTCTTCAATTGCCGCCAGTTCATAGAACTTCTTATGAGTTGATGCTGCCGCTCTGCCGAGTGCTTAGTCTCTTGTATACCGAGTTAAAATAAACGACAATAATGAGGCCAGAGAAAAGTGCACTATGGAGTGAAGAGGCAATGATTTTTCTCCTCCTCCATGGCGTGATTCTTCTTTTTGGAACCCAAACGCAGCCGTCGGCTTGTCGGCGTTACGGTTTCTCTGGAACGCTACCAAAAATTATACCGGTCTTCGAGGAATACGAATGCACTGTGCAGGCTGCGAGTAATTCTTTTCTATATGCTTAAAAATTTACATTGGCATGCCTTCTTGAAATTATTCGGCAAAATTTGAATTGCATCTGATTTAATGCGCACAAAATGCAGTATTTTTGTTGCACGAACAAGCTCACGTACATCTAAACCGAGTGCTGCAATTGATAAAATTAATCGTATACACAGAGATTAGGTCTAATCAGCTGCTAACGAGAATTCATTGTATCTCCGCTAGCCTCGGGAAAGCGATGCGCCAGCACAATCTATAAACAAATATGTCATTCTCCCAAGCAGAGAATCTCGAAATGCTACTACAGGATTTCCTTCCTCTTTCACTTATACTGCAATCGCTTACCAGGGGTCATGAAACTCTACGGTTCAGCCTACAAACCGATAAAATTTCATCTCCTCCTGGCCCACGAGCACACACCATTTGAACGATGTCGGCCCATATAACAATTAGCAAACTTCGAACAATGCCCTCCGGAACAGTGCAAAGTTCAACCTGTTATTCAAATCGCTCCCGATTCCCATTCACCAAAGTTCTGCGAGTAGCAGAGATAGAATATGTGGCGCGACACCCAGGCGAAGCCTCCGCTTTCCTGCACATTACTCGAATGGCCGATAAGGTATATAGGAAGTGTGGATTCGACTATAGTCTCGTTGTAACAACCCTTTCCTTCCGCTTTCCCTCTACTACTACGTGCAATCGTGCGATTAATCAAGCTGATGATGCTTTGGTCGTAGTCGTCGCCATCGTTTCGAGATCTCGAGTCCGCGATGACGAGAACACGGCCTAATCGTCTCGGCTCTCATTCATCATTCAGTCTGCGGCATTCAGTGCGCCGAGCCAATTGTGAACGGCGGAACAGCCTGTTGTGTCACTCGGGTGCGTTCTGGGTGTGTTCAGTTGCCCGGGTGTCGTGTATTGACCGTCAATTTGGGTACAGTTTCTTCTGAGAAAGTTTTTCAGTATACGAGAATTGAAATTGTTCGTTTGTTCGGTGCAGTGCCGTGTTTTATTCTATTACTTATTTATATGCAAAATGTATCCAGTTAAAAGAACACGAATATAGTTGTTAATTCCGATAGACATGACTCATATCTATTATTGAATTATTTGCGCATTAGGCATAAATGTCAGTTAGGTGAATTTCGCGAGAAACCGCGCGCGCGTGGTTCTCGACAAGTCCTGTCCATGATTCACTTATATCTCGTTTAGTAGGAGGCCAAAGCGACGCATCGTCGGCAGCAAATAGCGAGACTTAAGTCTATTGCCGTCTCGTAAATTCATCCTAGCCCTTAAACGCGGCTGGAGAAAGCGAGTATACAACAGCTGCTCGTGTGTCCGTGTGCATGTCTCGCACACCGTAAAAGGCCGTGAAAATTCGCTACAAGTGTATAGTAGCAAAATTGCGGAAGAAATTTACGCCCTTAAGCCCTGCTAAAATTATCATTTCCATTTGAACCTTTTTTACCGCTGTTGTAAGTTTGCAATATGCACTAGCGCTTTATGATAAATATTTTAAGATGATCAGTAATTTAATAGCTTGTATATATTGACTTGGATACAGTTAACCTTTTTGCTATCGCATCACTGTCCATTTACATTCTGAATAGTTACCTTTCAAAAATTGCTTTTATACGACTCTGTTCAATATCCACATTAAAAAGGAAGTTTTACGAACGATTGTCAAAACTTCCCAACTACCAACCATATAAAGTTCAAATCGCGCGCGAAAGGCGACAAAAAAAAATCCTTATAACCTGCAAAATTAATGGGAACGCATAAACAAAGCTGGTGCGCGCGCGACTTTTCGCGGTAGTCGGCCCAGCATTTTACGCGCGGCGTAAATCTGCACTCCTACTTCTGGGCGCGCTTTTAAAGTAAGCGCTGTACAAACCGCGGGTCGCGGGATTTTCACCAAAGACACCTAGCGCCGAATGAGTTTTCCCGCGTGAGTTATACGCGGAACATCTCGCGGAGCGCGAGAAACGCCGAGAAATTGCGACGTTTTTTTATCCCCACCGTTGGTGCGCCGCTTCGTTTCGTGCGAGGAAGAGAGACGCTTTCTCTGGAGCCGTCGGCGGCAGTTTATAGTACAGGGGAGACGTGGATAGTGTGTCTAGGCAGTGGTTACATATCGGAGCGTGTGAAAAACTGTTGGTACGGTGATTGGGTAATTGCGGAGGGGGAAATATTTTTGATGTAATCGGTTTTGTATCTGGTCGCGGTTACGTGTAAGAACTCGACTCTTGGACTCGTGAGTGTGAGATATTGCTCAAGGCTAGTTTTTGTATATACTTTCCGAGTCTTTTCGATAAATTGAAAACCACAAAATTTGACAAAACAAAGTTAGCTCGCCTTATGTCACGATATTTTTCAATGCTTTAAATTCGAAGAGAAAACGTTGTACAAAATTAGATTTCTATCGTGGAATTACGTGGAAAAAATTATATAGCATTTGAAAGTGGATGAAAATGGGAAAATATATTGTATTTGGTGAAAGTTTGAGAAATTAGTACGAAAAGCGACAATAAATAACTCGCGTATAAATAAAAAAAGTCAAACGAATAACTTGGTCAATTATTTTTCATACTCGTATACAGCATTAACAAAGTCCGTTATTACACTCTTGGACAATTAAAAAGCAACAATATTAGTTAGTGCCCAAGCGTGTACAAAGCAAACATAGCCATTAAAGCGAACAGAAATACCGCTGTCCCCAATTAAATCTCTCAAACGGTCATTCGCCGCAAGTTTATCGAACTTTCTCCAATAAAACCCTCAGCTTTATTCACCTACTGCACGCAACTCCAACAAATCAACTCACTCGACGCCCTCGTCGTAGCCGTGAACAATTAGGTCTTATAAACCCGCGCGTATTATACATCCCAACGTGACGACCAAGAGAAGAGGTTGCGCCAGACGTCATTACCCGCATCTGAAAACGCATCAGCTTCGAGCTTTTGGCATGCTCGATCGCTTTCCTTTTTGCTCGTTATACCGTCCGTCCGTGTGTGTATATATATATATATATATATATATATATGTGCAGCGCATAGTGTCTGCGCCTCCTCGGAGAGAGACGGGAAATCTATTTTAAGCGACGCGTCGCGATCTTTCTTGCGCGGATCCGTCGCGAAAATAGTCGCAGTGTGTCTCTCTCTCCTCTCCCGAGGGACACGCGTCGCGCCGCGTATGTGGTGCAGTGTGTGTGTAAGAGAAGAGCGGACCTTTTCATCCGGCGACACTCGGGCGATTCCTTCGATCTTGGGAGAGCGAGTGGCGAGTTGAGCGCCATGTCGTGTACACATTTTTTTTTTAGGACAGGGACGCTTTATCATTTGATATACGGTTTTAGAATGCGGTCGTGCTGTTTTGCTTTGTCGCTACTGCGGCCATCTATCTTTGGACGCCGGGATAAATGAACTTTGTCAATGTGAAATATTAAAAATTTAAACCAATAGCAGTACAAGTAAGTAAGCTTTTATTCGTTCGAAAAGCGAGTCATTTCCAAGTATCCTTTATTGGAAAATATTTATATTAAACGTCGTGGAAATATATGCAGACGAGCGCGCATCGTGTGCAGAAGTTTGCGCGTATCAGTGTGACGCTTAGCCCTACCAATTGTCTCGATTATTAACACAATTAACTCCAGTCAATCCGCTCTGAATCACTTCGCACGCAAGCGCATACACAACTTCCGCGGTGCAATGAATTCCGGGGAATCCAACCTGTTACTTCTCCATTACCGCAATTTATGCCATTATTAACGCACCAGGAGGAAACGCCACTTTTTGCGTTCAATATCCTCTCGCATTGTACTATTTACTTGAGCTTGCATTCGATTAAGACGCAGGAACGAGCGAATTATACGGCATAAAGACGCGCATATAGAGCGGATAACGGTAAACATCGGCGGAAGCGCCGCTGCTGCACTCGTGGAAAAATTGGGTCGTCCGCGAAAAAAAAGCGCGTGTAAACTATGTGTGTTGTTATATGTGACTGCAGGTATACGGAAAACTGTCGGAGTTTGTGTGCATTGCTTTTGATGTTTCTGGCGCGTTCGCAGGTTTCTCGTTTGCTACCTTGTTTTCCTTTTTTTCTCCCGCGTGTATACAAAACTCACGCGGCCTACTTGCTCGAATGTACTCGACGAATTCCGAAAGACAGTTGGCGCATTTGATTTGTGCCACGACGCCGGGATGTACGCGCAGTGACAAATTTACGGTGGAAAGTTTTAGTGCTTTGACCTAGGAAGTTTACCCGCCGCGATAAATTTGAATTTCGTCGGTGTAAGGCACGAATGCAGTCGATGATTAATTTATCATCCGATAACAGTTGAGCAAGTAGTTACGGATTGTTATATCCTGATTAGAAAGTTTTTTTCACAAGGACGAGTAGGCGTTTATCGCATTTTGCGAGAAATTTTAAAGATTAGTAAAAATGACGAGACAATGAAATCACCGATTTAGCGTAACGACCAATGGCAATGTAACAATAGAGCATGTGATAAGAAACAATTGAAGAGCTCCAGGCTAAAGTAAAGTAACTTTTCTGAACGATCCCATCTTTAGTGGCTATTCATCCCTCTATAAAATTCGTTACCTCTCTATCGGCAAGTTTCGAAAACTGCATTGAAAATAAATCGCTAATCGCTACTTAGCCATCGTACTATGTTTACTTCTCTCCTCTTAAATTAACTCTCGCTAATTTCAAATTTTCTCAATCCGATTTATATTTAAAGGCTCTATCGTTAAACTCCTTTGCCGCCATTAACATATCGTAAACAATTAGTGTTCGAGCGCGCGCTAAGACTCGCGAAGAAAATTCAATTATCAGCAGCAGCGTCTGCAAACAAATTATTGAGAACGCGCGGCTCGCGTGGCTAATTACAGATCAGCGCCTCGGCGTTCAACCTCCTTAGCGGCGAGTGAGCTCGTTTACAACGCCGTCCATCAGCTGCATTTTAATAATTAATCGCGCGCCGTGGAATTCAAAGACGCGCTCGCAAGTGAGAGAGAGAGAGAGAGAGAGAGAAAGACTGGAAAGCCAAACAAGCCGCGGTGCTTAAAGCACGCGTCACGCGATCCGCTCCAATTTCATGCGGATCCTTAGCCATTGGTACTAATCGACGATTAAACCCGGGGGATATCGAGGGTTGGACTGTAGGAAACTGGAGGATCGTTGAGGCGTTTACCGAATGCTTGGGAATTCCCGTTCATTGCTGATGATGACAAATTGAAAACTCTTCACTACAGTGTCTTATCAGCTTTCCTATCAGTTGTCTAAACGTACAAATTACGGTGCTTTTGTGTCTTAATATTTTACTTTTTCTACGAATCAAACTAAAATAAAAATATAAAAGACCTGAACAAAACATATTTAAACGACATTCAAAAAAGAAATTACCTTTCAAAACGAAAAAAAGGAAAATTCCCCCTCTCGCCGACAATACATACACATGTACTTCCGTTCCCCCTTGCAAAAGCAGCATCGAGAGTAAATGAGCTGCAGCAGCAGCAGCAACGTCGCGTCGTCGTACGCCTCGAGCGCTATACCTCGGCTAATTGTCAAGTCTTTCCTCCCCTACTTAATTGTAAATCAGTCCTACCGGCGCTGTCCTACTTAAAAAAAAAAATTACCTGTATGCGATACCCACGCGTACGCTAGTGGTTGTGTGCAGAGAACGAGCTGCCGCATGCGAGTTCGTGCGCTTACGTGCACTGCAACCCACGTGGTTTATATAAATTATGCAGGCGAGTCGAGGCGGACACAAGGCGCGTAATCGCGTTAATTTAGATAGTCGAGCTAGCGACTGCCGTTTTACGCGCGAATTTCCTCGCTCTCTGCTACTGTAAAAAGACATAGGCGACGCTTTAGACTCGATCCTTCTTTTCTGGGCAATGAATTATTTGGGTACAAAATCTTTTCTTTAGCTGTGTGTCTTTGTTGGATCAGTTTTTTGAAAAAGAATAGTTGAATTATTCAAATTATCTACAATTGTGACACTGATAATGGTTCAAGTACATTATAATATATAACGTCACTTCTGTATAAGAAAATTGAGCTGTTTCCACAAAATTGCAACAAGTCAGGACATAACATTTAGAAAATGTGGGGCAGATTTATTCGAGCGTGCAAGCGCGCTTACTCCACAAAATAAAGTGAAATCACATTTTGACCTCATAAACAAAGTCTCATTGGTCAGTGGACGGCAGGTTGTAAGTCCTTGAATGGAAACTAGGCTGAATGAAGATATACACGCAAAAAGTGTCTGTATACGCGCTTAGGCATCAGTCGGTTAACTTAGACGTGCGCGCGTTTAATGTCCAATTACAACTTCTGCGTATTTCGCTGATAACTTTTACATTAGTGTAACGCTTCGCGGCGGACATTAGTGACCGAATCCGTAATACCTCTACTGCGGACGTAATTGCCATGCCGGGAATTTCAAATCGCTATACCAACAGAACTTCTTTCATAAGAAGCGTAATTACTTTTCTGCTGCTGCATACATATCAATCTATTATATTCCCGCCGCCGCGGATCTGGCAACAATTAGTGCCAACGTATTGTATTAGAATGCAAAAAAGTGTAGGAGTTACGGAGGTCGATTATATTTGCAATGACGTGACGTTCATTACTGCAATGTCGCAATCAACAGGTAATATCGAGCAAAATGGCGAACATTGACAATGAAATTTTCAACGCGACATTGTATCGGTATAAATGAAAACAATGAAAGCTCGCATTGCATGAATAACCGATTAGCGAATTACGACAGCCTCATCTCGCCCGGCGATTTACAACCGATTCGCTCATTCAATTTCGATAGACGCCGATAAGCGCTTTCGTAACCGCGAACAAGTCGCAGGTAGGCCTACGCGCAGACAAGTGGCTTGATTTATGCTCTCCTTCGCCCGATAGACGCTTTGATATTGCGCGAGACATAATAATATATATTCAGTTGACAATCGTCGAGTCCATTGTTAGACATAGTCGCTACTTTGCGCTAATTTTCGTTCCACCGCGAATTGGTTCCTCGCGGCTTTTGTTATCCTATACACCGGCGACGTACGTCGATCGATCAGACTGTCGTTGAGTCATTTTTTAACGTATAGTATATATAAACAATGACATGCGATATGAGCGTTAGCGAACTTGAGGATCGTTTATCTTCTTTGACATTTTAACAACATGCGAAAATTTATTGTTTGGCGCGATTATTTAAAAAGTATTTGAAGGGGGTAATCACGGCACATTGTTCGAAATTGATGTGCCTCGTTTGCGCTCGTTTCATTCGATCGACCGATCATTATTATTATTTTCACATTTATAAACCGTAAATCCCGATAAGACCGCATTAATTCAGCAAAGCACGTGTACCTTTACAATCGCCCAGCCCCCAGTAGATATTTTCAACCGAGTCCTCGGATAAGTGGATCACGTGGCGTCGCCTATACGAGAGAGTACAACCCGCTAAAAACAAAAAGTATTTCCTTATTTTAGAAAGTACGTGTGCATTCTCATTTCAGATAAGACTCGAGCAGTGAAATCCGAAGAAAGTGTTGTTGCTCTGAATAAAGTGAAAAGTCGAACGAGGTGAAGTGCAAAATTCGAAAAATGTCGCGTCATCGACGCGATTTAGTGCGCGATTAGACGAGATTAAAAAGAAACAGACGATCGTTCGAGTTTGTTAGCGAGGTAGAGGAGGAGGAGGAGGAGGAGGCACACGATGCACCAGTCCGCCTCCGCGGAAGCGGCTTCCCCCGGTGGTCGACGACTTTCGAGGAGCTTTCATTCCTGCCTGCGTGGAGCTGATCACGATGACACGGAATCAGGTATTTTTATTGTTGCTAATGATAAATGTTTGATTATAGAAATGATGTTATGTAACGGTGTATTTAGCTAATTGATTTTTATATATGGCAATTTAAAATACTCTTCAATTTTTTAGTTTTTACAGTTCAAGTTTAACGTATATAGTGATAAAAATAGTTATTTTCGTCAATAATTCTTGAAACGATTTGAATAAGCAAGTCAATGAAATAACCATATAACTACATAGAAACTGAAAGAGTGAAACGTTTCTTATATATGAATGCATTTAAACGTTTCAATAATAGCAGCTGCGGTACATTTTTAAACGATTAACCTAATATAAGATTTTAATCGCTGCTAAAAGTATCGCAGTAAAAGTGTTTGTTTGAGCATAAGGCAGTTCATAGACACTCAGACATTATTTGCCTCTGAATATTCATGAGCAATTATAAAACATTCCAATAATAAATATAGATTGTATAATGCACTTTTGCGCTGCGCTTATACTTGCAAATGAGTCACGGAAATGAAACTGAAAAAGGTCATTAAAAGACTAATGAATGGTAAGGACAACATTTTTACGGCATACCTATAGGCGAGTTTTTTCTTTTACTGGTTTATTGTCAACCATTTCCCACCAAACATTCTTTAACATTTTTGCCGCATTTAAAACTCTATAACTCATAATAAAAATGTGCTTGTTTAGTATATTATCTTACAGTGAATACCTCATTTTAATATATCAATGTTATAATAATTAAATTACCGCTTATGTTGTTACATTTAGTACTTGATATCGTTCGATTGAAATGCAAGGCATATCTAGAGTCCATACATTTGTCCAACAGCCACAGCGAGTTCTTGAAATGTATTTTTTAACAACCGAACCACTTATTAACCTATCTGAGCAAAGTATCAACCCTCTTTTGAACTCGACAACTTCCAATAGCCCGGCAGCACACATCGGATTTTCCATTCCCTTCTCTCTTCTCTTTCCCTCTCTCGTTCTTCGAGATTCTCTCCTTACAACAGCGTGCAGCAACAGCAGCAGCAGCAGCAGCAAGTGCAGAGCGCGCGAGGCTACTCGACTCGCTCGCCCTCGCGAGAGGCCCTGTACCGCGCGATCAGTACGTCGTCTCGCTTCATCGGTCGCGCTCGCGCTTTCTGTGCCTCTCTCTCTATCGTGCGCACAGAGACGAATCGTCAGGTCCTTGAACAGCTGCAAAAAGTGTGTTTACGTGTGCGTGGGTGTGTGGAAGTAGAGAATTGTTTCCGTAATCTCGGTGGAAAAATTGCCGACACAGTTGGATGATTCTCGGCTGCGGTTGACAAGCTGTCGATATTATACCCGTTCGCGCGTGTGTTTTTGATTTCTCGCGCGGCTTTTGTATATCGCGAATGTGTTGCCGAGGATGTTGGATTGGCTTTGTGCGACGTACTAGCGCGACGCCGCGCACTGTTTGTTTACTAATATGAAGCTGAGGTGCGTGCAGCCGGATGTTGGCCATTGCTGCAAGCGTACGTTCATGATTTTTTTAATTATTATTAATTCAATTAAAAGTCGTATCATTGCTGCTGTTTAAAATTTAAGAGTTTGATAAAAACAAAAATTCTATTTATTTGATGAGCTAAAAGAATTACCACTCGGAATTACCATCTATTTATTGTATGTACATAAATGTATGAATAACCCTAAAACTTAAGATTAAATGCATTTTGCATATTCACATCGACTTTTTTTTTTGCGTAAAATACCAGTGGTCAGCAATCATGTATTTAACTAGCGTAGCTTTTTGCAGTACACCATCCGTTACATTTCGCTGCATATGATCAGATTTTACACGAAAAATCAAGCCATTTATTTCACCGTTATCTACTAAAGTGAACAAATAACTGTTCTCAATATCGTCATACAGTCAATTTAACGCGACCGATAAACGTTTTAATTTGCACGAGAAGAAACATGTGTATATAATATTCACGTGGATTCCGTCGCTGAACTCGCATCATAACTGCACTTCTTCCTTATACACCACTAAGACACCAAGACTTCCTTCAACTCGTAACGACATTCTTCAAAATTCCAATTCAACTTTAGCGTTCGAAATCATCTCGATCGTTTTCCTTAATCCTCCCTCCATCCCCCCCAATTTGCGCGCGAACAACAAAGCACTAGACATTCCTTATTCCCGATATTCCGCAGGCGCGCCGAGAGCTAAACTCTCCGAGCAGCTCTCCGAGAAGGCCGCATTTGCATCGGCTTAGAGCGAGCCAAGAGAGAGAATCCCTCGATTTTTCCTTCGCCGAAAGAAAAGCTAAACATCCTCTCTCTCTCGTCTTCCTCGAAGCTGTAGCCAAGCCGTTCATTACAGCCGCGAAACCGCGCACGTGTTTTATATATATATATATATATATATATATACATACATAGACAGGAGCAGCAGCAGCAGCACTACGGGAGCACACCCGTAAAACAAACCCATCCCCGAGCCGTCGGTAGACCTGCAGTATCAACTTCTCTCTTGCACGGTCGTTAAGTTCGAACTCTCTCGCGCGAGCGCGCCAAAGGAATGCATGCGTTTTGTGCTCTCTCTCTCTCTCTCTCTCTGCTTTTGCGCACTCTCTCGCCTAATGAATTATAGTGCGGAGACACGAAGCGCGCGCGTGCGTGTGTGTGTGTGTGTGCGGGTGCATATACATGAGCGGCGGCATCTCTTCATTATGCGCGCGCGCCCCGAGAAAAGCCACTGTGCTCGGTAATTAAATTGCTCTATGGATATCGCTTCTTTGCTGCTGCTGCTGCTGCTACGCGTGAACGTTTGTGTGTATGTGTGTGTTGTACGAGGGAAGGGTTCGCGGCCGTTGTAGATACGAGCGTGTTGTTATACTTCGGCCGCGGTCTTTCTTTTTAACGCGCCGCCAGAGCTCGAGCTCTCAACCCGGAGGAAAATTATATCCCCCGGTAGGAAATTTTGCTGCGGCTAGGAATACTAGCAAAAACTGAGAGTTCTAGGTCTGGACTTTTGTTTTTCTACGGCTCCCGCGGCCGCTGCTGCCGCTGCTGCGGCTATTATACGATGGTTTCGGAGATAAAAAATAATGCCGCTGTTGGTGGTGAGTTAAGGTTTGCGCTTTTTATTTGACGCCTTCGCCTGTACGGTTTTGACATTCTTCGGATTGGAGCCTCACTAGCAGGAGCGAGTTTGCCGTGGCTAGTAGTCAATTACAGTGTATTGACTCCGGCAGGCTTTGCTCGTCCAACGAGTAGCTTCGAACGTTAATATATTTATTTACCCATTCGAACCAATTTTTTTACACCATAAGTTTTCTAATTAGCTTTGATCGGTATACGAAAGTTGGCATCGAATTATCCACTGCACGATATACCTCGAGCGAACTGCATCCAGTAAGTCTGAGCACAAGAGGCCGCAAGAAGTCGACGAGTAAAGCGCGCAACTTTACAGTATATAGCTGCGTATCTCTAAACGACTCGAGAGGGAGAGAGAGTGAGAGAGCGAGTCGAGGAGAGCAACGCTAGTACACACGCGACAGGTTCGCCGAGGCGAAAAACTCTGCGCAAGCTCCGGGTGCCGTCTCTCTACACACAAACATACACACACATTATATACATGTACAGTCCTTCGACGAGGCAAAAACTTTTACTTTGTAACAGACGCCGCGCGCGAGGCAGTGGAATGCGCGAGCCGGCAAAAAGTCGCGCGAAAGGGTCCACATAGCGAATTAACGAATCGCTCGGTGCACTTGGCCAAACTCTCATTCTTATCATTCCAGGATCTCTGGCTGCTGCTGCTGCTGGTAAGTCTGTGATTCTAGTGCGGCGCCTCCTTTGCACGCGCGCGCGCGCGTATCCATGAAGAGAGGCCGATCGCATTAAGTGCGCATTCCGTGTCATTAAATATATATTCTTCTTGATTTCACAGTTATTGAAAAAGGACTGTTGTTTCGATGTCTAGTGTCGTGCAGAAATTCGATGATAAAAAAACTGCATGGTATTGTGTATCGTAAGGTTGGTCGTGGATGAGATTGCGGTAAAAAGTAGAGAGCCTTGGCAAGGGCGAGCTTTAATGAAGGCTATGGATTTTCTGCTGGCAAGGATTGATTTTTAATTTCGTGGTAGATCAATTTGACAGAACTATAGATGGAAAATAATTGAATTTACCAACAGCTAGAAGATATGAAGGTAATAAGTTCAATCGCTATATGTCTGAAGGTAGTTAAGATTCCTCGCGGATCGAATTAAATAATTTTTTATTGATAATTGCAACGTACTGACTCTCGTTAGAAATGATTGGAAGCAATAAATTATGCAATAACAGTTAATATGTCCTGATGCTTGTATTGTAATCGCTTCATAATGGGGATACGAAAGATGCAATTTGCCAACCTCTTTATCTACCAATTAATAACACTTGTGCACTTCTTTTCTCAAGTAATATTCCTAATTGATGCGGCTCTCATTGCTAATTTCATTATCAATCTCGTTCTATTTCATTTGTCGACCTTTTTTTTTTGATACATATTCATTCTCAAAGGTTCACGTTTAGTGCACAAGTTCCTTTTCACAAATATTAAATTCTTGCTGCACGCGACTCGCGTCTGCCATTCCATGCCAAAACAAAGAGTCCTCAAACTTTTCACGCATACGTCAACTAATATATATATATACCGAACCCCGATCCACAGCGTATATTAAACTCATGCTCTTCTCAGTGCGCGTATCATGCTCTATCGTATTTGCTCAGCCATCGGGGCAACAAAAATCCCTTTCCCATTCACTTCGTATCTGTCCCGGTTTGAGCGTCTGCCCCGCGCACACCAGCACCGAAAAAAAAGGCCAAAAAGAGCTGGCCGACGACGACGAAGACGAGCTGCCCGGCGCGGGCAAGAAGAAAAGAAGGTGATATTCGCCTTGGCAGAGAGCGAAAGAGAGAGAGAGAGAGAGAGAGAGGGAGGGAGAGAGAGAAGAGAGAGTGAACACGTCGCCCATATTTCTCTTCTCTCTTCTCTCGCTCTAAAGACGCGAGCATTCGCGCACATTATAATTACACCGATGGCCCTGAACCGCGGCTCGTAGTAACCTTGCCGCCCGTTTTCATTCACTGTCAATTATTTACCGGCGCGCAAAAGACCCCCGGCGCGTCCACCTCCTCCTCCTCCTCCTCCTTCGTCTCTCCCTTACACACACACACACACACACACACACAATATAGCTCTTCCTCTTCTTTTCTACCTCTCGTTTACCCCGACCGCGCGGAACTTATATATCGACAGCTCAAAGACGCCTTTTCTTCTCTTTTTCAAACTCTGTAGTTGCTAGCGTCCACTTGTACGCGCGCGAATGTGTGTGTGTGTCGTTCCTTTTGCTCGCGCCTGTGGATATGAATTTCACGTTGTTGCTGTTGCGCGATGCGCGCTTTAAGCGAAGGGTAATTGGGCTGTTAAAGCGATGAGATTTTAAAGTATATTATTTAAAAAG
>UELV01057320.1:2606-20386 GCA_900490015.1 Megastigmus stigmatizans
CCCCCCCCCCCCCCCGAGAATGAAATATATCTCAATTCCAATGTTCAGCTGAAATCGTAGCAAATTTATTTATAAAGTATACGACAGGATATAACTCGATACGACCTACGGGGGGAGTCTCATCAAGCTTTTAAATGTCCACTCGTAGCTCGTGCACAAAAAATCTGCTTCTCCGAGAGCACAAGTATGATGCCCCCGAGGAACGATAAAATCAACTCTAGCGCAACAAAACCTACAGGAGACTCTCTTCCGAACTCCAATGCACTCTCTCTCTCTCTCTCTCTCCGACTTTTCATTCACGTGCCTTCCTTTTGCACGCTCCAAAGCAGCCTTGCACACATCGCGCGCGACGTAATTACAGCTGGGCTTTGCGTAAGCTGCGGAAACGCGTATATATAGGTATACCTTGCAGAACGCGAGAGGCTGAAAAGAGCGAAACACGTGTATATACGTGTGTGGGAGTAGAAAAGAGAGGAGAAAAAAAAATAGAATCCCTCGCATGAGGCTTTTGTGCCGGGCGACAAGCTGCGAAAAATCAGCTGCTGCAGCCTTGGCTCTCGGACTCGAACACCCGCGGAGATCAGCTACTATACTCTCCCTTTAACGCCTGCAGCCCACGTGCATTTATCGTGCAGAGCGACTTGCTCGTAAAGCTACTGCGGAATGTTATAAACTCGCTGGGACTGCTTGCACTCTATAGCCTATGGACGGCCTCTCTCTCTCTCTCTCTCTCTCTCTCTCTCTCTCTCTGTGTTTGCAGAGCAGTATTTAAAACGAGCCCGACCGCTCGTTCAAAATGAAAAGGCTCGATGTGTACTTTGTTGAACTGCATGATAATCTGAACATATCGATTGGATCTTTTGCGTCGCACCCCGGTATAAGGTGCACAACATAGATGTGTAGAAGTGAGTTTCAAGTCCCCCAATACGCGTTCTTTTATTTCGAGAACTTGAAAATAAAGTTATCGCGGTCACCTGCAGTTAATCGCTTCGTATGGCGTCATACTTTTGAAACATGAAGAGAAAAAAAAACAAAGATATCTCTCACTTTTTGATGCAAAGTGCGCCAGGCATGTAAAAAAGTTTATTATCCGCGTCGGCAGCAACGACTGGTACACAATAGATCGACTTCGCTTTATCCGCCAGCTCACGCTCATATATATGTACACGCGCTCAAGAGTTTAACTGCACGACTAATACGCGGATACTGCAAATTGACAAGCCTTTCAATATGCGAGCTCACACACAGTAGCTCTATTACAAAAATAAATTATCCGTACATTTGTTTTTTTTTTGTTTTGTTTTGTTTCTTTTTCAAAAGGCGCAGCAGTTTACACATGTAAGGCCGCGCACGTGTGGGCGCAGAGACAAAAAGCCATTTTTTTTTTCCATTTGGTGGAACTACGCGGCGGTGGCGGCAAATGCACGTGGAACTGCGGTGGCTGTTGGGGTGACGCAGTCGCAGCCGGACGACAATACCACGAGTGTATGTGTGAGAGAATAGCGATCGATGGTATAGTCGATCATGCGAAAGAAGCGTGAAACAGCAGCCGCAGCAGCAGCAGCGCATTGAGGATATATCTGACGTCATCGCGCGATTACTTGTACATCGTTCACGTTTACGCAGCGACGAGCACCGCTCATCTCTCTCGCCTCCTGTGTGTGCATGTAAGCGCGGATTTCTATAGCGCCTCTGTGATACATCGTTCTCCTTTTTTTCTTCGTTTTTATCATCACTCATTCACTAGCGACTATTGCTATACATTGGATAGAAGATAGTTTATTCAATCGTTCGTTCAGTTCTATAACGAGTGTGGGCTTTATCCAAGCCGATTGTGTGGCAATATGTCATGCACACACGCTCGCTACCGACATCAGTGACTATTTTAGAACGGGAAATGACTTTTTTTTGCATAATAGCTGCAGGAGAGTTGCGGAGAACACGTGGGTCTTGTACCTCTGGAGACCTCGAATCAATGAAGAAATGTATTATTGTTCGTTGCACGAGCAAGTAGTCCGAATTGAGTATTAATGTGAACCGGTATACATGGATAAAATTGGATTTGCCAAGAAGGAAGTGTATAACTCAGGAACGAGGGAAATTCATTCGTGAGACCATCTCGGTACGTGCAAATGATCATGCTCAACATCAATATTTTCGAAGGTGGAGAATGTGAAATTTCCGTTCATGGACTTGGAAACTCGCTTGGAAAATGGATATAAAAATATAATACTAGGATCTATAACAATAAGCGGGAATAAGCGTTTCTCGAAAAAGTCTCGTAAAAATAATTATTTTTAGATCGGCGGCTTTATAGTTATTAACAAGACCAACAAGTCCTTGGGTCCTTCAAATTCGAGCGTATATAACCAAGAAATTTCTGAAAACACACGCTCGTCGTCGTGAAAAGAATACGCGACTTAGCAAGCAACTGCCATACAAAATGATGCTGCAGTAACTCAGGAAAAGTTTATGCCTCGACCGCACCGAAACCGCAGGATGCGCAATGCTTATGATGGTTAGCTGTTAAGTCTGGCGCCTCTGCACGAAAGTAACAGCTATACACAACGATAAGGTTATATATAGGTATAAGATCTGCGCGACGCAAAATCGTTGCTCAGCGAGACGCGAACGATTGTTAGCCAACTCGGTACACTCGGTAATTTTCCACCTATACGATCCACTGACGGTTTTGCTGCTTTGCCCATCGCATCTACAGCTCCCCACCTCGAGTGAAATCGAGACGCGTCAAAGTCCCAATACCCCGGGGAAAAAGAAAAGGCTAAATGCAGGCAGGAGCTGCTGAGGTGTGCGTGGGCGGCTGTATATTTGCACGCACTTTCCAATCTTTTGCCTGTTTATTGGGGTGACCATCAGCTTCGTTGTAGTAGTCTTGGTACACTTTTTTTTTGCATCCGGGAAGTTGAGCGTAGTACACGAATCAAATTAGTGTTTTTTTTTATTCGTTAGTTTTGTTTTTGGAGCAACGGTTCGGTCATTCGATCAGGCACGCAAGCGCTTCTTTTTATCGAGAGTAGGAAGCATGCACAGGAGTGGTTTTACATTTTCCACGAATTCGCTGAACTAAACTGGTCGCAATCGAAACTGGATCTATATACTTATTTCAATGTTCTTATAGATCGACTTAATTTTTTGACCTTTCCAACATTTTGAAAAACAGTTGATAGTCGAAACGGGTAACCAAGAATGTTAATCCATTCGTTACCCAACTCTTCGTCATTCCCCTGAGATCGCACGGCGATTTGCGAAAAGGCGAAAAGCAAAAAAAGAAAAAGGAAAAAGGAGAGAGGGAGAGAGAGAGATATAAGCCGCAAAGCTCTTTCTCCGACAGTCCACTTTCATTGGACGAGCGAAATGCGTTGCGAGCTCGTCGCCATCGCTTGGTCTTGACACACAGTCCGCGTATTCACACATATACACACAGAGCCAAACACAAGTCGGACACGGGACAGAGGCGCCGTGATTCAAGCGTCCGTGTCCCACATACAACGACGCCGTAGTCGCCATCCATACGGCCCAAAGTGAGCGGCGTTACATTATGCCGCGCTCTTGCACTCTGTTCAACAAAGTTTTCTACTCTCTCTCTCTTTCTCTATCTCCGTGTCTCGCGTGCGGGTGTCGTAAGGATATACATCTCGACGAGTCTTTCCTCCGAGCGAGTGAGCGATTAAGCAGAAGATTTTGCATCACGCGTATATATACGCGATACTTTTCGACGACGTAATGTCTTTTCAACGGATGTACATAATATATACGCTTCTGGAAAGTCCTGCCTATACGTTTATCCTCCTGGCCGAGTTGCGGCTTTTTGGAATTGGTCAAGGATGTGCCAGCTGTAAGCGAAGCTCGCTCTTCTGGCCTGCTTTCCTTTATTCGACGCGAGGATTTTGATTCTTATATAGGATCAAGGATCGCCGCGTCTACGTGCCGAGCGAGGCATAATATCGCTTGGAAATTGCTGATTCTATTTCAAAGAAAACAACTTTGAATTAACGCGCGATGAAAGTAATACTATGGCCAAAAATAAATATAGCTGTATGAAAATGAGTATATATCGGAAGGGTTTGTACACGCGTCGGACGTGATACGCGTGTTTTTTTTACTGCGCACTCGCCTCCGGCTTTGAAAATAGACGAGAAATAAGAGAGAGCGAGAACAGCAGCACCAGAAGCGAGCCAAGTTAATAATATTACGAAGAGGTTAATACCGCGCGCGAGAGTGCACAATGATCTTTAAATTCGGCGCAGATCTCGAGTGTGTGTGTGTATGTGTGCCTCTATATACTTCTGCGCGCACTTCCACGAAAATCACCGTTGACGTCATTGCAGACGCCGCGAGAGCTTTCTTTTGCTCGCGGCCCGCAGGCACACACACACGTACGAGCTTCCAAAAACTCTCGCAGCCGCTCCGAGTTTATATATATACTTATCTCGAGTTCTTATGCAACGGGACCTTTTGCAAACTCGAGAGCTAATGGTATTCATATCCAAGGGAGTTTTTCGGTGTATTCTTGCTTCGTATATATAGTTTATCGGTGCGGTCTCTGAATTCGTTTCGAGTGCACTTTTAAAGGAGCATTAACGGTAGCTTCCGATTGAAATTATATCGATCGATCGATAGTGGAGAAACGATGAATAGGAGCTGTACGCCGCGACAGCGGCAAAGACTTGTGTAAGAATGCCAGTGATTTTATTGCGCTTCATTAATGTTGCTTGCATTTTGAGATAGGGTGGAAAATCAGGTTTGCCTTTTAGATTCTTTATATATATTATGTGCATAAGCGATAAAGGTATTTATAATGGTACCGTTAGAGTTTCGAGCGAGTGTTAACTTTCATCTCGAAATAACCACTTTTTTTCTCGCTCACTATCCTACATCGATTATTATCGGGAGCATCGAATTAGTAGCGGCTCGCTTAACCGGACGCTGGATATGCGGTGAATAATAATAATCTTGATTAACCTTATAATCGCGCAATATTTACCATTATTTTTAGACGACATTGCATCTGGTCAGTGTTTGACATACACAAAGCTTTCCTTTGTTATAGAAGCATTTTCTGTTTATATATACGCGCAAGCTACCCGCAGCGTTGGGCGTCTGCGGTAAGTCGGTATATATACATATACAGACGATCGACGCAATCAAAACCTTTTCTTTTTTTTTAGTTTTTTTTTTCGTTCCAAATGGTTTTTCCAGTTTACTTAATTCTGCATTGACGTGAGCGGTATAGCCTGAATATATGCGTTAAATTAACGAATTTTATATAGCCAAGCTATAAAAGTTTCGTTATTTATTCAACTTAGTTAACGGAACTCTTTAATGTTTTGATATTGCACAAAGCGCAAAGCTTATGAGGTAATGAAACACCAGATGTAGAATAGGTAAGATTACAAATATGCAGCTGCAATACTCGTTAAGTATCACGAATGTACATCATGATAAAGCGATCGGAACACGAACTAGACGCGTTAACGACTCTTTTTTTTTCACGCTGCACGCTAAGCTTATACACTTTAATCCCGCACGTATATAATTGAATAAATAGCCGACGGTAATTCACAGTAATTTTTATCGGAAACTACCTTCCGAATCGCAAAAAAAATGTGTAATTGCTCGAAGTTCAGATCCTAACGATAGCGACATAATACATTTCTCGTTTTCCATTTTTTTCTTCTTCTTGAGTTTTGAGCAGTTCACTCCAGGATATACATGCCGATTAAAACGGACAGGCACGAGAAACCCGAACGAAACATTATTGTAAGCGCGAAGCCGGTTAAATCCAGATTTTATTATGATGATGAGCCGCCTCAGGTAAAGCGTTCGTGTTGCTAATCCATGCGGAGATGCTAATGCTCAGGTCTTCATTCAATTTCCAGGCAACGCTGCGATCATTCTATACATGTTATAATCTTTTGGCATTGGAATTTATGCAAATTGTGGTTATCACACTTTGTTGCTGTCCAGATGAATTGAGACATCGCGAAGATTATGAAAAAGTAAATTCGTCTTATAAATATATGTATTTTTGATAGTGAAATATATATATATTTGCTTTGTTCATTCATTATGGTATGATGACGTACACACATATTTACCTTATTTAATATCTCGCATTATCAGGGATCGGATGGGGAAGTACCTATAAATAATTGATATACTCGACTTACTCACTGCTATTAATAGGCAGCGCTTATAATTTTCATCCGACTCGCTTCATTTATAATGTAACTGAGAAGATTGTTCCCTGTCACTATACCTACACGCAAACGCTGACAATTCATACGCTTCGGCAGAAATGCCATTTCCTGCGAATCTTGTATATGTAGTGTGTGTGTATATGTGCAATCAAAAGAGTCAAATGAAAAACGGCGATGACAAGGCGTCGATACAAAAACAAAGACCGTCTCGGTATATATATATATATATATGTATACGCGGAACTGCCGTCTAATCAATCCTGCTAAAAAAGCGTCTCTCGCCTCGTTTCTCGCGCATAAATGCTCGTGGGATTGGATAACGAATAATCTCGGAATCCCGATGATCAAACAAACGATCTTCACTGGCTTCTGCTTTATCCATTGAACGTGCACCGATTCTTGGCCTCTCGTGTACAACGATTTTTGCCTCCTGTCAACCCAGGATGATCGTCTCATCTTACATATATTGCTTCGCACACATGTGCAGACATGTGTCACGTGGAGAAGCGCGTGTGAAGGAGCAATTATGGAGAATCAATGCCCCGAGTAGACGACGACGACGACGTCGCGATTGATTTGTTATTTAGTAGCTGATGGAATTGCGTGGCGATCGCGCTTATTCATCCTTAATTTTCTTCTCGCTCTTTCTTTTTTTGCCCGCCATGGGAATTAAATTGGAACAAAGACGTATTATAAAGGTCGCGCGAGGCGTATATAGCGTTGATTCATTTAAACTGTGTTAAGAAGCCATTACTCTGCATTTGCGCTCGTTTATGGATGGGATTTTGAATTGCGAATATCATTTTGAACTTTCCAATTGTCTTGTGTGAATTGATAAAGATGGAAAGCAATGGGTTGGTATGTAGAGGATCGCTGTACTTCTTTTCAGTCGCCGATATTTGTTTTACTGAAATGGGTAACAAAGTAAGATCTGTTCTCCAGACAAGTTGTGCAAAAGAATTTTGGTCTAATGGCCACTCGAATGCTAAAGTGTTTGAGCTAAAGTAACGATGTATGGTAAAAGGTATATAACCACACGGTGCGAGACAGCAGCACCGGGAAGGCCGCAATCTCGTTCCCTTACCGTGCGATGAATTCCTGAAAACCAGATCGTTGCGACCGCCAAACAATGGAAATGAACCTCCAACACAACCCACCCCTCGAAAAAAGAAAAAGAAATGCATATGGATCAGTGGGACAAAGGAGGTTAATAGTGAGTTTTATCTCTCTCACTCTCTCTCGGCGCCATACACACACGCACACACACACGCACACACACACACACACACACACACACACACACACACATCCATAACTGTTAATTCCGCGTCTCTCGGCAGTCAGATCAAGGCCCCGAGTGCCGATGGGGCTAACGAACCAATGACCATTCTCCACAGTGTGTGCCCCAACGAAGGTCAAGCCACATATACAGATACACACACACACAGACACACAGACACACGTAGACGCACGGCTCTTGCGCCTTCTACTTGGTCTTTTTTTTTGGGCAGAAAACGGCGGCTTACAGGCCAGCAACAGCAGCGGCAGAAGCGGCTGTTCTCCTATATATGCGTGAGCCCAGGGAAAAAGTCGTCGGCCTTTCGGGTTCGACGACACGACGACGACGTCGGAGGCGGCGGCGGCATCCAGGCAAGGGATGAATGCGAGTCGGGAGAAAGAACAAAAAGGGAACGGCATACACGATGTTAAGGAGATGGAGGAGAAGAAGAAGAAGAAAAAGAAGAAGAAGAAGAAGAGCGGCTAGTCGAGTGGAAGCTGTTGCTCTGCAGCGCATTTGCTCCCAGCCAACACCTGCCCCCTTCTCTCTCTCTCTCCCTCTCTCTCTCTCCTTCTTTCCTTTATTTTCTCGATCGCGGCGTCTCGCGCAAAAGACCGCAGACTTTACTCTCGTGGTTTCTCTCCCTTCTCCCTTGTGAGCAGCTCGTTCTGCCTCGCGTGCAGTCTCTTTTACTTTCTTTTTTTTCTTCTTCTTACATTGTTTAGCGAGTTTTAGGCTCTTGCAGGCTATTGCTGGCCGATGGGCGTTTTGGACGCGCGGCGTGGTGTATAGATAGTCTGCAGCGACGGGTCGCGGATCGTCTGCGGTTTCCTGCGGAAGGGTCGACGTGCTCGCGGTGAATTTCTCGTTTCCTCGGAACCGATTCCCTCGCACCCACTTGCGGTGATTGCACGCATATACTGCTGCTGCTTATGTACTTGTACTTCCTCGGAAATCGTTGTGTGTTTTTGAGCTGGCGTGCAGCTATCAAAAGCACGGAAAGCCTGATTTAATTTTCATGTCAAACATTGATGGAAAATTATTGGATTGTATAATGTTTGAAGTAGCTTCGCGTTTAAGTAGCTTGTAAAAGTTTGTAGCATATACGCATGGTTTCCTCGATGGAAATAGATTGTGTAATGACGCACATATAATATTTAGCACTGCATAATAAGAGCTCGAATTTCGGCGAATCATAATAGTTCGCTTCACTGACAGATTAGCAGAGATATATTCAAGGTGTTCTAAGATGTACAGCACTGAGAAATAAAATGAATTCAATTCGCTGCGCGCAGTCCTTTAAATTGTAGCATCGATGCTATATATATACAAGAGCGATGTCGCACACACCACATTATAATTTACATAATGCAGGCCGCGGTCGCACTACTGTCATTTCTTGTAAATGTATGTCACGATATAAAATTAAATATCTCTCTCTCTCTCTCTCTCTCTCTCTCAGTCGCTCTTTGAAAACCATTTGTATGTGTATATATGTACACGCGCCTCCGCCGTAGCTTGAATACGTAAGTTCAAGGTTCAGAGCCGCTCGAGTCTCGTTTGCGAGCGAAATCGAAGCGCATAATGTGTCTCTTGTCTTGGTAAGCGCCAATGGGATTTACTCGGTATCGCATGGCACTTATCGCTATAAAATTTTTCTCTCTATCGCCAGTTCTGCGTTGTCTTTTTTTTTATATGCTTCATCGTTAAAGCTATCGATGTATCTTAGATTTGAAATATTTTGTATCCAAGTGCTGCTATATTGTACATTGCGTGTACACCAATGTAAAGTTATACATGGGAGGGAGTCAAATGTGGTTTTCCCGGCCAGCATATAGTCACGACTTCACAATTAATATTAAAATAATACATTATGATAACGCAAGTCGACCGTTCCCTAAAAAAAAACCCCATGTCTGAAAATACTGCGATACAGATTTGTATTCCGATAAAAGCTAAGTAACTAAATTATGCTTTGCGTCAATCCGTTTCAAGGACGATATTCGTGGTACTTCCCAGATAAAAAGTACCATTTTTTCCACATATATATACGCACTTTCCATTCCACAAATACCTACCAACCAATAATCCTCCCCCTCCCCTCACCTACGTTTTTTATACAAAAATTTCCTCTCATCGAGATGGAACTGGTTCTTTAGAGTTTCCGAGTATAAGAGATCGCGCGAAAGAAATAAAGGTTCGGTCGCTCCGTCATCTGATCAAGATACGCGACGCCGGCGGCTGCTAGATCCCATTCATCTCTCGTGGCCCGTTAAAAAAGAAAAACACGACAGCGAAGAGTAGAAGAAGAACACAGCCTGTGAGGCATGGACCTCTATATACTTCTTTCCCGAGTATTTTTTCTCGAAAATCGTTCTTCATTGCTGCGCGCGTTCCTCTAAGTTAGCTATACGGCTCGATCTCACGCTCCGCCCGGTCTTCCTCGTTTTCTAGACTAAAGGCATGATTCAACGGCTCGTTAAGTACTTGCCAGCTGATAAAATCGCCCGTGATCAATTGCTTACGAAAGCAATGAAAGAATTCTTAGAATTTAATTAATATTTGTTTAATGTTAATATTAAGGTATGATAATTTCTAGCACTACGTTAAATTAGTAAAAAAATTTTGTGAAAAAAATCCCTTTTTACTTTTGCCAGAACGAAAAATACAAACTCTAAGTTTTTCTTCTTTTGTAAGCACTTCTGAAAGACCGCGCGCAGACGTCTTTATTCCAGACTGTTTGAAAAGTCAAATTGATTATTTAAGTTTACAACTATTTTTGTAAAATCCTTTCTCTTACTTCAAAGCAGCTAATTATTTTTAACCTCACCCTCATTTATCTTATTATTTTAATTTAGACCCTGTCTCGCGGCGTTAAACATGTTTTTCTAATCATCCTCGTTTAATTTAAAATTTAATTATTTTAATATTATCTATTATATTTACTTGTAAACGGTGATTTGTTTTCCAAAGTTTTCAAAGTTCAATCGCGTATCTAAAGCTGCAGGGAATCGAAAAACACAAAAATATCAATTGACAGATAATTACGCAGTCGATTAATCAACTTAAAAAAATTACCAATGTTTCAATGCTTGCCGTAATCAACCTCAAAAGTGAAAAAAAAACTTATCAACTGCGTCTGAACTCTGGAGGCTGCGCGCACTTCAAATAAAAAAATATAGTGATAAATTACCCAATTACGTCGAACATTGGAAATCTGAACAACATGATCGATCTGTCATTTGCAATTGAACCTGACCCACCAAAAAAAAGCCTCCAGCAAAATCTCAGTCTGCAGTACACCAAAACGGCGGCGAGAGTACAAAAAGAATCCATCGTCCAGGCTATCCCATTTCTTCCTTCTATAAATGCCACCCTCTATCTTTGCACACATGTTTCTCTCTCCCTCTCCCTCTCTCTTTCTCTCTCTGTCAGCTTATAGAGCCAGTTATTTTGGCTCGGCCGCTGCTCGACCGAGGCGCTTGTCATCGTTCAACGGTATAGAACAGCGCGCCAGACGCTCTTTTCTAAAAGGCTCTATACCGGCTCTCCCTCATAGGCTATATAGCTGAAGCTAAGCCTTCTCTCTCTCTCTCTCTCTCTCTCTCTCTCTCTCTCGACGTCTATTTCCGTTGGCGTTCGCGCGCCGCGCATTCGAAGGCTTCGGGCGCGCGCTGTTGCATTTTCAACGACGCACCGACAACAACGCGGCTGCTGCTGCTGCTGCTGCTGCTGCTGCTCCTCTAAAGGAGGGAAGGGAGCTGGATCGTAATAAATATTTCGTGGCCCGTGGTATGGCGAGGTGTCGAAGTTTCGGTTGAGGAAGCGAATATTCGCGATCTGCGCGGTGCAGCTCTTTCGAGTATATATGGCCGAGAAGACGATTTTATAATGCGAAGTCTAGAAATTTCGAGCTGAAGACGCGGGCTGCGAGAGCGTGAGGCGATCAGCTGGCGAGAGTTGCGCATTGTTATTCTTCTGGATGAACTGCTGAAGCTTTTTATTTATATATATATATATAAGTATATATTCATTGAGATCGTAGTGTAAGACTCTACCCTTATAAAATTATAATTTGTAATAACGTGATTTTTAAAAATTTCCATAATAACCAGAGTTTGACGTAAAAATCAATTTGGCAATGAATGCGCTGAATTTTTTTCTTATTGCGTCGCACTTTTTAAATATAAACGTATAGTTTTATGAAATTGGTAGAATCCAAAAGCGTTTCTTCAACATTCATATTGATAATATCAATTTGTTTATAAAAACAATCTAAATCACTGAGAAAACAGGCAAGTTATATAAAGTTCAAATATCCCATTAAAAGCATCCAACATACGAAATGAAATATTTTAGACAAAACATCCTTCGTCGCACCAGACCACAGGAAGCTGAAATATTCGAGCAGCGCATATAATACAAGCGCAAGGATCAACGAACCCCATCATGGCAGGACACAGGATGAGAGGAAGGACGCTGCATAATACGGTGCGTGCGTGTCAAATTTTCTACACAACACACGCGGGACCGGTATAGAGACTCGAGAAGCAAGAAATATAAGACAAGTCAAGTCCGCTCAGATACATGATTTATGCACAGAGCCGCGCGTTTGTCCGGGAGGTATATAGGGATTCATCACTTGTCGAGGTATAGACAGCCTCGTGTCAAAGCCTCGCAGTGTCCCGAGGATTGACGTACGAGGAAGTGTCTACTCTCCGACTTCCATGGGTTTTACGAGCCTCGCCGCTAAAGTGTATAATCTATGCGTTTATATACCTCTGACGCTCGGCGGCTCGTAGAGGAAATAGACCTGATTCCGAATAATCTTACCTATATAGATGAAAGGTAATTGCGATTTGTTTTTTTTTTCGTTTTTTTTTTTAGATATGTGCGACGCGAGATTTTTGTGTCAAGGTTTTTTTTAGGAATACGTGTTTATTATTTTATAGATCAAACAGTTTTAGAGATAGTGATATTGCTGTTATTACTGTTATTGTACACAAGTGCTCTCGCATAGAAAGATAATGTATAGGTAGAATTTTTTAAAATGAAGAAATATGAATATATACATATATATTATTATGATAAATCATTCGATTAGACACTGGCTCACGGATACGTACAAAAGTAAATAATAAATGAGCTGATATACAGACACTCAATAGAACTGACTCACCCACCCAAAGTGGGACAATAATTACTAAAGGTTTGTTTACCTTTACCATACGTGTGATTTTTTAACAACTTGGTGTCAATTAATCACGACATTAATCAATGCTCATTTGCATTTTTCCGCCACAGGAATATATTCTTTTCGTTGTATAAATTTATGCCTCGCGCTCGAAGTAAAAAAAAAGAACGATAAATATGCGCTAATCGCACTCGCCTAACCTTAAACTGTACGCTTACGATATTCCGATGTAATGATAAATGACAACAAACACTTTGCATCGACTCGTACATAAGTATAAGTACTCGTATCTAGCGCGAACAATAAATCATTTTCCGCAAAATTTTTATTTCCTCTCGCTCGAGCAACGTTTTTTTTTTCTTCTCCCACCGATAAATTACTCACTGCACACCACATATATAAAACATTATATAAAGTAAATCCTAAATCACACGATCAAACAAAATTCAAACTTTTTCGTTGCAATACATTACAACTCAAGGCTTGAATTTTCGCGTACGAAATTTTTTCACGTATCGCAGTTCACGATATAATTACATAGCCTTAATTCATTTTTTCTCAACCTGCTGCGGACGATAAATCCGGCGATATATCGAGCGGTTCTTGCGCGCTTTTGAGCTTCTCGATATTATTAGCTCTCGGCGCACGGGCGAGCGCGAAGTTGTATAATTTGCAAAAGGACTCGCGAGAGATGCAGCAGTGCATCCGTAACACTTGGCAAGAAGACGAAGCCGAGATGACTATATATACATATATACGTTAGCACGACGCCTCAGCTTTAATGTTTATTTTGTTTGGGTATAATGGGCGTGTGGACACGCGAATGACGTATATACAAGACGCGAGCCATGTAGCCGAGAGAGTCGATTGCGCAGGTAAGCGTATACGGAGACCCATTTTATATATCTGACTTGTAAGGTGCATCAACGAGTTGAGGTGTATTTAACGAGGCGAAAGATGAGGATAGATCAAGCGATTTATCGTAACGTTGATCCGTTATTCCAGGATTCAATCGGTTTCAGCGCGCTGGGAAATACTTACTATACACGATGCTGCAACTGTGATACTTTGTACAGCTATTATTATCGCGTCCTTTTCATTCTAACCGCGCGCATTCTTTTCAGGTGCAGCGCGATATCGAGTGCGTTACCCTAGAGCGCCTCCAAGGCCGATAGATGGGACAAGAAGAAGACGAGAACAGCGAGAGAAAGAAAGAAGCTAAATTAATTGCGAGAAACGATAAGGAGGTGAAAATAAATACCTTGCTCAATTAACGGTTATAACGAGATACATAGTGCGCGCATGGTGTGTGTATGTATATATATATATGGGATCACGTTATAGCGTGGCGGTCGCTTGATTTATTACTTTTTGCACTTTATTTTTTTTTAATTTTTTTTTTTATTATTATTATATCACATCGAGCGCCCTGCGCAAAAGCAGTAGCGCGAGTATATATGTGAACGTGAGTCGCGGTAATATTATCTTGGATTTCTTTTATCGTGCGTGTTTCGAGCTGCGGAAAAAGTTTGAAATTTCACTATTTTCTGGGGCCGCGCTTTCGCGGAACGACCAGTGGGCCACTTTCATTGTTCTGCCAGAGATTTTCTTTTCTTTGGTATAGAGCTCGATATGTAACTATAGGCAATTTCATTGACTCTGTACTAGTTAATATAATTTATTTCAAAGCGCAACATGTTTCTGTGATAAGAACACTCTCTCGTGTAAAATCGTACAACGATCAATTGAAATTTTTGCATATGATGTAAAGAAAATCCTTGAAAATCCCAGTCGATCCCGCGTTTATGAGATTCGTTGGTTCGCATTCGTGTATGAAATCGAGCGCAAGAAAAAAGACTATGGAAACGTTATACTCGATCGGATAATCGAGGAAACGATCTTCGATTAATTCAAGCCGCGAACCATCTCGCATCGCTTAACGACTGATGAAAGCTCGGTCGCACATAATCAAATGAAAAACACACGAAGCCGCGCATCGCTCGCGACACCTCGCCAATAATTCACGGACGCAATCAATTAATCGCATTACCTCACCGCGTATACCAATCGATTATGCGATCTGAAAAATTCGCGCAAGCGCTGCAACTGCCACGGTCCGTGTAAGAAAAACAGAGATAATAAAAAAAAAAAAATAAAAAAAATCATCGCCGCGCAGC
Organism: Megastigmus stigmatizans; assembly: GCA_900490015.1. Lineage (NCBI taxonomy): Eukaryota > Metazoa > Arthropoda > Insecta > Hymenoptera > Megastigmidae > Megastigmus > Megastigmus stigmatizans. Next base: position 17,478 of record UELV01057320.1, read on the forward strand.
CGCACCGAAAATTTATAGTCGCGAGTTTTCGCATAGAACACCGGAGAGACCTTTTACGACTCATTACAGCTCGTTATTGCGCAATGTTTCTTTTTTTTTCCTCCTCCGCTGCATATATGCGGTGCCCGCGTGGTGATATGCCCGTGACCACGAGCGTCGCGAATGTTCGCCATTACTGATTCCCTCGTTTTTATTCCCCGGTTTAAGTGGGAATTATTTGTGAGCGCACGTGTGATGGGATGATTCCAATGCTCGAGTCTCGTGACTAACTTTTGACTTCACACGCGTGTGTATAGGGTTACACTTGTTGGATCTCTACATTTGAGTTATTGCCGCGCTGGAAAAAAAAAGAGAAAAATCGGAGCGATAGGCGGCGTGTGGTAAGCGGACGAAACTCGAGATTATAAATGTTTCCCAGGGCATGTTTTTAGTTGACTGCCACATAACTTAATTTATTCGGCTCGATCGTAGAATGAAACTTGAAGTTGTCCGTTAATGTTGTAATCATTGTTTACGCAGTTTAGCGTATATCGTTGAAAAAAATCTCGTTGTCATAATTTTTCGTTTCGATACGAATAGCTTGCGCAAGATTAAATTATTATTTATTATACGTAAAATTCACGTGATTCGCGAGTTAATGGAATGGATAATCAGCAAAATAGGATTTTCGATAATGATATTATACTAATTAATGATGTTTACAATCCATTCGTCGATAAATTACATTAATATTTTCGCGTATTAAGTATGCGCGATAAAAAAAAAAAGACGACAACAAACGAAAGTTCGTCGCAATACGTTTCGATCCCTTTTTTCTTTCTTCACAAAGATGCATATAACTAATGCGCTGATTGAGCTCTGAGAGAATTAGGTAACGTGAAAAAGTAAAACGAAGAAAATAAAGAACCGCAGCGTGGGACGTGGTCAGCTGCGCTCGTCCTTACGAACTCGAATTTCTCGGACAGGTTCATCGATTCATACAAACCAAAGGGGAAGGACAGAGAACGAGATAAAGAATGATCAAAGGATCACATTCATCATAATCCAGCATCACGGAATAAGATGCATCTCTTACAGCCAAAAAGCCCAAGTAAAATTGTTGTTATTCTAAATTAGAGATAAGTGATTACCGCAGTGCGTTTGATTGTTTGATTGTCGATGGCATAATATCCTTGTCGGTCTGTGCAACTGCGACGATTGCTCAACATCGTAAACGATAATGATTGAAAATTATTCGATTCAACGATCCCGCCGCCGACGAATTAGCATAACCTGCACTTTTTACACCGGCTCTTATATGTACAGTAGAATATCGTGTACATCTCGCTCGTTAATCATCGATAAGCAATGCAAAACATCACCGCTTGGCACCATTGCTCCACCTTATAATTACATACTACACAATATGTGAGGCTGGGCACGTATGCGCTTAGACAACTACCTGCAGTTGGGCGTCACGAATTACGCGCAAATATTTTGACAGAATAGCTCCGCGCGAGTTTCGCGAGCACGCAAATATTTGTTTACAACGGCGGGAAACGACCTCGTAAATTGCGCGAAAATGCGAGCTCCCGCTTCGTCAAATCGAATACAGACACACGCTCGCACGCGCAGTACGACGCGACGAACGAGAGAATGTTATCGCGGACTGCGGAGCGAGTCATCGAATTTGGCGCCTCCGCGACACGCTATGACAATTATTCAAGTTCAATCGCACGTATAGCTTTGCGCGACATGACGAGCACACGATGTAAATATTTGCCTCACGATGGAGACTGTTTAGTCAGCTTTGACGATGATGCTGCACTTGCCGATACGTCGCATATACATATATATATATATATCCACACAAATCGGACCTCGAGCGTCGCGTTATACATTAAAAATTGAGGCAATGAACGAAAAGGAGCTGCAGCTCGGCAGGATCGGCGCGCAAGCCATGGAAATTGTGTGAGAAGCTGCAGCACCGCATCAGCGAGTGAGGAAACAGGATTCCGTTAGCGCGCTCCGCGATGGCGCGGCTCCGCTCGATTCTCCTCGAGAAAGAATTATAACACGTTGCCGAGCAGCATACGAGACTTTTATATCCCCGCGGGAGCAGCGGCGAGTCCTCGTGCTCTTTCTCTCTTTCTCGCTCTCGCTCTCGCTCTCTCGAGCATAGCGTCCGCGTAAGAGGCTTGGAGATGCGCCGCAGAGACGCATTTTATTGGCGATTTATATTTAGGTCAATCGGGTCGCAATATATGGCTTTTTACTGGTGGGGGAGGTTTATATTACGTAGTCTTATGGGGATAGTGACCGAAATTTTATTAACTCGTGGATTCTTGGTGAGTCACACATTTGTGTGCATTTTTATTTTATGGTTTATAATAATGGGATTATCGCAAGTTACACAGACATTAAATGTCAAAACAATCAGTTATGTATGAACTGTCATATTTTGTAATGTCAAAACAGAATATATATATATATATATAATAGTAAAGTTTTGTATTATTCATTCCTGCTTATTAATTAAATGAATTACAAAGCCATATTGCGATGTGTATTTGCACACAAAGAGAATTATCAAAGAGATGAAACTTTCTGAACAGACTGTACAAAGAGAATATCTGTACTAAAGTGTAAGTTATGAGACTTCTACAAAAGAGCCGATGAAAAATAAATTAATCGTTCTTTCCAATAGCGATGTAACTGTAAATATGAAGTTGATGAGCGGTGCTTAAAATCAGAAAGTGTTTATAATAAAAAAAGCCTCAACAATTAGATTGGTTTGAACCATGATGCCGTAAAAAGTCAGCAAATTATAGCTAACCGTTTTGCAGTGATTATTTCGCGTATTGATTGTTCTTACGTAATGCTGCGATTTAAACAAATTTAGACGTATCTAATAAATACATATATATATA
>UELV01057339.1:5711-17995 GCA_900490015.1 Megastigmus stigmatizans
TTTAATAAAATATCGCTATTGCAAAAGTAGTGATAAAACGTCCGCATTTTTCATCCATTTAAGAGCCTTGGACAAAAATATTTCAAAACTCGATTTTAGCCAAATTATTTCAATTTATTACGTTGAACTTTACTAATCTACTCTTATCTCTAACTTCAGTCTGTAATATACTTCTAAAATATTATAATAACAAAACTAACATTGCTTGCTACTAGAAAAATGTTTATAAAACTCATTTAATCAATATGTTTTCTTGGAGAAAAAAAGCACTAAAAACTAAAGTCTTGTATAATTATTCAATAAATTAAAATAAGATATTTCTAGAACTTAATACAAGTAATATTTTACTTTTACTTTGATATAAAATTGGTATTGAGTCATGCAAATTATTATTTACTTTAAAGTACGGACGATCAAAATTGCCCAGTGATCCGCATTGCTCCGCTTTACCCTACATTTAAATATGTTCATTACGAATACCGATTTTCTGATTGTCATGCAGATAATGTTGTTAGTTCCCACGCTATCTTGCTGAATGTAAGAAAATCAATAATTTTTGGCGAGATCGTCGAAAAATTAGCACACATTACTCATAACCATTAATTCTGATTGTGCCGAGGAAAATTTGCATAATAGCGAAGCGTTTAAAAATTTGGAACGAAGAAGGTTATGACTTCATTGAGGATGCGCAGCGGTAAAGCAATTCATAGCAACTTTATCTCATTATATCACTTGCAAACATAATTCACGTGCAGCGCGAAAAAGATAAATATGACTTAACTTAATGTGTTTTCGTCAGTTTATGTGCAAACAAAAATTCCCCGATTTAAACAAAACTCGTTTAAAACATTCAATGACAGTGCAATAACTAACAATGACAAGCATAATTACAAAAAAGCGATTAAGCTGTTAGATTTAATAAGCAGTATATTCAAAGTCAACACCTTAATTTAGACCTGAAAAAAGCACACAAAGCGATGCTGAACAACTGTCTTTTTTCCCAGTACTTGTTAGATATTCTTTTGTCTCTTTCTCATATATGCAGGTGCTGCTCGTCTATACAAACTAAGGCGATCGAAGCGTTCGATCGTATTGAGCGCTATCTAGGCCACTGTGCGCATACCGCTTTCACTCCCTCTGTCGAGATGACATACTGGGATACGGGGATGGGACACGTAATAAGAGGATCGTTATATGCGATCGCGCGAGCTTGACTAGAAAGCTGGGTTACAAATTTACGTCTATTAAGATCGACGAAAGGTCGATTTCGATCCCTGGTTCCTCCTCCTGGTGTTGCCTTTTTTAATTTCGTATGAGAGCTTTTGCATTTGCAGGTTGCATTGCATCCTATTTTCTTAAACTTTTAGTATTTTAATTTGATTCATCTAATCTTTGTTAGTAATTTAGTGGATTTATTATTAACTAAGATTGTAGTCAATATACACTGAAAAAAAAATTTAATTGATTCAATTGCATGAATTTAATTAAAAATTGAATACGTATATAAAAATTTAATATTATTATTTTCATGAAATATTTTATGGATTTGATGAAATTCTACGTCTAGTTTAAAAATATATTCAATAGAATCTATTAAATATGAACTAATTGCATTAAGTAAATATGTGATTGCTATATTATGATTAGATATTTAAGTAAACCAATTAAATTTTCATTGATTCAATTAAATTTTTTTCTCAGTGTACCTACTTGCACTTTTAAGTGATAGGGGAGAGCGGGGCTATATTGGCTAGGTGGAAAAACTGGTTTTTCTTTTTCTAGAGAAATGAGCTATTTATCGTAATCTTTTTATTTAGATTTAACAAGCATTGTATAAAGCATTGATATTCCGAAAGAAAGATGAAAAAAATCGCAATAAAAAGTTTAAAAGTATATTTTAAATTTCGATGCAAAACCTCGATAATTTTTACAATAATTTTGGAAATTCAAAATGAAGTAAGAAAACGATCAGTTATGTTATTTTGAACTTATCTATTGAATAGTTCTTCTCTTTTGCTTTATTTCTTTATAAAAAGAAAACAAAAGTGGAGAGCGACATTGGCCGCCGTGAAAGTTAATTTAAGGAGCCCCGCGATTCGACTGCTAAACTAACCTCATCATAAACCGAACAATGTCATTCAATAAAACGATATTAATCGAGATACCTAATCTAACCTTTGAATAGTATAAATAAGTGAGGAAAGGTACAAAGAACTTTATTTTCTCGCTAGTACTACATTAAACTGTCAAAATTACGCATTATAATGTAAGCTAATTATGCCCCACTCCAAAGATAATGTCTTTTTGAACACTTTTTAATGTATATTTTATTGCGTAAATATTTCTTGTTATTAAGCAGTAAATTTTTTAAATCACATTTTTAATACCCATAGCTGCGTAAATAAAAACTTTTCATTTATTTTATCGGCAATGATTTTTACTTATTTACATTTATGTTCAACGTAGCTAGTCCTATCCCGTTCTCCCCTATAGGTTTGAATTGGGATATGAAGAATTGTGAAAATGATATATTGTTTTCTAGACAACTTATTTATATGTTGTGCTCGATGGTCGCAGGCGAGTGCTGCAAGCTATACGTGACTGGAATATCTTATTTACAGCTTTATTCTTATTCTTATTATTATTCTTAGCCTATTTCCTGCGCGTGTTACACACAATATTTTTTTTAAAAACTGCATCGATGTAATTCATTTTCTCGTGCCTAGCTTACAAGCACAAATGCATATATTCCCATTACCGTTAGCTTTGTCACTCTAGTATGGAAAATGTACTTACGCACTAGAATAGCAATATTCTCGCAAGCGTGTGGAAAAGATAAGCTTCTCCGTACAAGTGTGCGAAAATACAGTTTGCGTTCGGAAAACAGGCATGAAAAATGGTAATATTCATTGCATGCGTTAAAAAAACACACTAGAAGTGATTATTCAACATTTTAATAGTAGGCCCTATAAACTATTGATACATTTTATACGAATTAACATTATTAGATAAAAATTAGCGAAAATTTATTATTCACAGAAGTCTTTTTTAATATAAAATAGAAATTTTTATCTTAATCTTTTTGAAAAAATTTTTTAATGAGAAAAGAAAGGAAAAATTAAACACCTTCAATTTTTCTGATCAACGTTTTTATGCCGACGAATGCGCGACGGCACTCGTTTTAGTCAACTTTATTGAATTTGTCACGGGGCAATCTTATTTCTCTTCTTTTCTCGGTGTCCCGAAAAGAGAAAATTTAAGTGCTCTCGATCATGTTGTTGCAACATCGTTTCTGAATCTAACGAATAACGGAAACTTAATTACTGCTAAACATTTTATGGATTTATTTACACGTTATTTATTTGTATTAAAAACGTTTATAATTGATAATCATAAATAATTTTTACTCATTATAAGGAATGAATATCGATATCGAATAAAAAGATGAAGATATAACTTCTATAAATAAGTGTTATTCAAAATACCTTTCGGAGTTTATAATATTTGCGAAATTAGTTTTATCTACATGCTACAACCTGTTAACAACTTATATTTGTATATATACGAAGCAGTTTTCCGATGAAATCTTTCTGAAAACGATTCACCAAACTTTTTTACCTCTTCTTTTTATGCATATGTATGCAATATTTAAGCACTTTTTAAATTTTCTCGAGACTTATATAAATGATCACAAATAATTGAAATTAAGTTTCTAGAATAATTAAAATTCCATCATATCGAGCGGCTACTTGAACAAAAGCGAGCGATGAAGTATGGATTATCGACAACGCTTTAAAAATAGCATCATAATCAATAAATTTGAATTTTAGACAGGAAGTAAATGTACTATTGAAATAAAGTTTTTCCGCCATAAAAGACCTAATATTAACAGTCAATACGCATTTTAAAAAATGTAAACAAAATATATTTTTATGTGATTAACGCAAACCTCAACGGAGTATAAAAATTTCTTATCGGGAGTACAAATAAAACACATCTCAGCAGAAAGCGTACAAAAAATATGAAGATTGAAAAGGGACCGGACTACTGTTACGGCTACATATAAAAAATGCAGGTCAAACTTTTGACCTCTTTGCAAAAGAATCATCTTAAGATAACTGGACAATAGTTTTTAATAAACTTTTTATCGTTAGTTTCTTTTATCTTTTCAAATATGATATTTTATTTGTTTGTGGTATTTTGTTTCATACTTATATACCCTAAGGATAGTAATCAAGTCTAAATATAATCATGTCCAAAATTGGATAAGAGATCCCAAGCATTTAAGGGAAAGAGATTCTGAAATTTGCTCAATTCTGACCAGAAAATAGATTTTTCAAAAATCTTATTTTCTTATTCCAAAAGAACTTTTACATAATTTTTTAAAGGGTTTTTCAAAGTAGTTAAGGCTCAGAAACACGAGACTTTTTTATTTAAACCAATATAATTAACTGAAGAGTATAAAACAATGATTTTATTAGAATTTAATTTTTACTTAATTTTATAATTTAAATAGTCCTCATGATTAAGTTTTCATTGAACCATTTGGAAATATTTATGGAATGTTCTTGGACATACAAATAAGGAAACTAGGTATGTATTTTTTTAACTATGATCAATATTTCCAAAATTTCGTTTAATTGAGTTTCAAAAATTGCTCAAAAATTGCTAATATTAGAGAATGTAAGAAGAATGATTGTAAAATTATTCAAGATTTAAATTTTATAATAAAAAAATTGGAATGGATACATATTATTTATCACAATATATACCAGAACTCACAAAAAAAAATTAAGGTGATCATGAAAACTTCATCGTGAACCTATGGCTTATATTAAGCATGTGTGCAGTATTGGGAGTTCAGAAATGACTTAATCGTCATAAAATATGACTTTCACTGTATGTTGTGCATATTTATATTTTATATTGAACATTATTATGATATTAAATATTTTTTCCATTTTTAATATCCCATGCCTCTAATTAAAATTGGTTTGCTGACAATATACAATTGTCAATTATGAAAAGAAACTGCATTTACTAGAAGAATCTAGTATTTTTTGGACGAGACACTGTTCCGCATAGTAATTTTCGTAGTGGCTTTGCGCGTAAATAAGAAAAGTCTTTCTTCAGGGTCGGTCGGCAAAGATAAGTATAAATAGAGAAATGGCAGTTGAATGGCAAACTTTAAGAAAACTTTCGCAAAAGTTAAAACTGCAAAAGTTTCTTCCTCCACGACGCCTTCTCTTTCTTACCCTTACACTCCTTTACAGCCTCTCGCTCTCTTTTTCTCCCTTCCACCTAATTCATTCACTTGTTCGACAGTCGCCTTTGATTAAGGACGAGATCAAAACTAACCTATACCTTTGCTACCTTTTCAATTTCCCGAGCCTTTATACAGAAATGAAAGTATACCTTTGACTTTTTCAATATTGATTTGCGGATTCGTAACATTCATTAATATCTTTGAATATGCTTGCGCAGTGCAACGCATATCTTTTTTCACTGCCTTTCCCATGTGGTTGAAAAAATTTAAAAATATTTTTTTTATAGTAATTTATCATACGAGTTGCATAACAAAATTGCTATAAAAAGATGTGCACTTACAAATTGTCATGTAATGTCATAAACTTATTCTGAGCATGATGAGGATTACAAATATAGGCAAGCTAGTTGACCAAACGCCAGAGTTAGTTTTCTCCTTTGCCTCGCGAATGCAAGTTCCTCTTTGCATAGCCTCCTATGATTTTTGTGTTATACTTCCGAAAAGTAGCTCTGGAATTTGATCAATTAGCTTGCTTATTTTCTCATGCATATCAAACCACGTGTTAATTAACATTATTAGCCAGCCTGATGAGGAGAATAATTTTTCGAGACCCTCAAAACGTTGCCATTTCTCCAAATTAAATAAAGAACCGCTTATTGGTTCTCTGACGATCGGTTCACTTCATTTATCGCATTTATAAATAATCTTAGTATAAATTATGTTAGCAATTCATTTTTAAAACTGTGCCATGCAAATATACAAAAAAGATAATGATCACTTAATCAATGTCATTAAGTTACTTTTAATTTCACATCAATCTCCTTAACCGTATTACTAAAATAGATGACATCGATACCAATATAAAGAAACTAAATACGATATCAGAAATCATTGAAAATACACGCGTCGATGTTCGAATCGATCGAAAGCTGCTGCAGAGTCAGATCTCATTATTAATAATCGCATAAGTAGGTAGGTGTACCGAATGGATGGCACGCGCGAGGAACCAGAATTTTTCTACCGCATCCGTCTGCTGCACGCATAAACAAGCAGTAATCAAAAGACTCAAACTGGAGGATTCAGCGGCAAGCGAGAGCACTCAAAGGAGCTGCTGCGAGCAAAAAGAACACGTAAGCTTCCAGATATACGAAATATGCTTTCGGGTCGATCGTCCGCTTTCCGACTTGTAATTTTAATAACGACGTTGGCCTCGATACGCGCCCGATGTGTATACACATAACGCCGCCCGCGTCTACGAAAAGCAGACCCGGAAAAGCAGGTCGACTTGTTTCACTTCCTTTTCGTCCCTCCTTTTTCTATTATGCTACTCTCGCTGCGCGCTTTTTTTTTTCTTTTTCTTCATTTGTATCATCGACGTGACTGGAGCGTAGTGCGCGCGGACGAATTGACCGAGCGTTTTGCAGTCTCGCGTAGTTGGCCTTTATGCCTTTTTGTTTCGTCCTGCTACGATCGCGAGCTCCCGACGTGCAGACCACTTGTGCTTACGTAAGGACCGCAAGATTTTAATTAGTGCACGTGCACGAACTAGGGAAAACTCGATTTGCCTCGGGTTCGAATTGATTGCGTGTTTAGAGAGCAAGTCCCAGCTATCGGGATACGATATATGGCCAGAAGAAACAACGGCTGCAAGCTGGCTGCTGCTGCTACTGCTGCTGCTGCTCTGCCCGACTGAGCTTCCAAATCAAATTGAGATTTCATGGCTATGACGGTTGTTCCCGAAAAATTGACTCGAGCACTTTTTGCTTTATTTTTCAATTGGTTTCAATTTCTTATCGTCCGCTAGAAAGATTAAAATTAGCGTGACGTTGTTTTTAGACTACGGGCAAAAATAATTATTATTATACAATTGGTAGAATTATGCATAGTTTCAAGCTTACACCTATAGTTATTATTTTCCAAATAATCCTCAACTTTGAGTATTTACATTCAACTTACGTGTTTTTTCTGTATATACTTGTTTTCCACTTTTTAACCATGAGCATTTTTAAAAACATAATAAAGAAGTTTAGTTGCACATACTATTACTACATATTCATCAATATACTTTTTTGTATATACTAATTTAAAATTCAGTGAAAACCTTGCATATATACATAACGATTAAAACTATTTCAATTACACAGCTACTGAAATTAACCATTATTAAATGGGTGATTCTCCAGAACGGCGTAGAATTAAAACAATTTTTGTAAATACCCTGGTATTTTCAAATAAATATTTATTCATCTAATAAAATTATTTATTTGAAAATATCATGGTGTTTTAAAAAATTGCTTTAAATCTACGCTATTCTGGAGAATCACCCAAATACAGCTTTAAATAGGAATTGAATTGAATTGAGTGATACATCTTTAACATTAAATTTACGTATGCATACATAATATTTGCTTAATTTCATTTAGTGGAATATTATGAATATTAAATCCAATAGCTTTTCATAAAAAATACGTAAATTACATTCAACGAAGCTTAATAACTTTTATGCGTCTCTTTGAAATTAACCTCCAAGTAATAAGACTTGGAAGATTTTCATGAATTCAATTTCATTTTTATTTTATTTGCTCGAATTACTGTAACATTCGGCAGCATTATGGCGCGAAAGTTTTCGCGCGACAATAGCTTCAAAAAACTAATTAGTTTCTTGTTAAAGCGATCATACGCGGTAAAAGTTCCGAGTTTTGCCCCATGAGGGTTCAAACTCGTTATACTTGGACGGTATAACGGCGATTTTCCATTGTTATCGCGCTATGTTCCGCATATAAACGAAATTTTGGCTCCTTAGGTACTTATACTTAGGTGCAAGAATTTTTATACGTTAGTGCTGGATAAAGCATTAAGTGTTTAATTAAAAACTACAATTTGATCCGAATCTTTAATTAAAAAAGTTGATTATGTTTATTACTTGATCAGACTATACATCACTGATATGGATCTAAACGACCAAAGCACGTTATAATCAATTCCCATAAATTGTAGTATAAGCTGAAATAATTAGCGATGCTATTTATCCAGTGTCATGATTTATATTTATATTTTCATTTATTGTTTAATAAAAGTACTAACAAAAATTCGTCGCTCGCTTACTCTCGCTCGGATATAAGACCCGCATTCTGATCACTTGCCGCTATAAGAGTTTTGCTGAATTAATCGTAGTTTCAGTGAATATATACGGATGGCTCTTTCAGGTCATTGTCATCGCAAGCTTAAAAGCATTGCAGTCACCTAACCAAATTCACTATCAATCACTATACACATGCGATTGCCAAATCCAGAATCAATGTCTGACTGTACCATCTAAATATAGTAAGCGAACTCTAAAATTAAAACCTCGACCAACTCACACACCCACATGCTATTCGGATGATAAAAGCCAGCCGTATATTATATTCCCGCATCAGCTCGTCTCGCTGTGCTGCAGCTTCGTCCTCGGCTATACACACTCCATTCACTTTTTTTGAAACCCGATAAATATTTATGCAATCCATCTCCGCTGCACGGCTAGTTAGCATTAATATTTTTCGCGAAATGGATAGATCAATATAGATCGTCGATATTAATCTCCCGCGATCGAGCATATACATATATCCGTTAGAAGCGCGCGCCCCGCGTCCAAACTGCACACGTCGCCGATGCCGGCAAAGTGGGTCAAGAACGCGTGCGAGGCATACCAGTATATAGGAGTGTGCACGAGTCCACTTTTGACTCTCGGCTTCGGAAGCGCGACGGCGAATATAAAGCGAGACCAGAAGGAGGACGAAAAAAAAGTGCGAGAGGAAAACAACGGGAGGGGGCGTGGAGGAGAGAAGGGTTGGATGTACAGCTCCGCAGGACGGATCGTCGAAGGGAGATGCAAATTTCGAGAGATGCGAGGCGAAATTTACGAGCTGCACTGCAGCGCGCAGAGAGAGAGAGAGAGAAAGAGAGAGAGAGAGCAGTATAAGAGCCAAGAGCTGCGCTGCACTGGCGGCTGCAGTCAGCTTTGTGTAAGTAAAAGAGGTGGGAGGGGTGCGGAGAGAGATTCGTTCCACGTCCCAGAGAGCCGAGGCAAGCGCGCGTGCACACTCGATTATCCCACGAATCTCGCGGATTTTTCTTGTCTTGTTGACTACATATATATAGCCGGGCTATGGCCGCCGCCCCGCTCCAAATGGGCGCCGATCTTTCAAATTTTATGGAGAAACTTGAGACTCGGAGTAGGGAGGACGAGCGACTGCCAGTCGCTCGCGCGATTTACGAGCGAACTGAATGATAAGGAGCCATAACCGGAGAATTATAACTGTTGAATGGATTTTTAAGCTCGGGCGCGTATAACCCGACTGCCTCTCTCTCTCTCTCTCTCTCTCTCTCTCTCTCTCTCTCGATGAACGCGCGCGCGCCTTTTACGTACGTATACTGTGTATGAAGGCTAATGATTTGCGATTCGCTCATTCGCTAAATGGGGATTCTCGGCGAACATTGTAGAGCTGAGTTATTGGGATCCTCGGCTGGGCTTTACATTCAATAAATTTATAAGGCCACTTCCGATTTTACCTCTCCCCAACAGCGCGGCTTTATACTTTCCGATGACGTACCGAATAAATGAGCGTCCTTGCGGAGATTGTCTTTTAATTTTATTTCGACCTGGTAAGATAATACTGAAATCGACTCAAGATATACGTAGCGGAAAACTAGTTAAGCTTAACATTAATCTCTGTGCAGATGTTATTTGAATGTATTTAATTAAGCTAAACGCTTTAATGCGAATTATTTCCTACAAATCTTCTACGAATTTAGCATTAACCAGGCAATGCTTTTGAGACTTTGCGCTGAACCTGTTCACTTTGAATATCCACCGAAAGATGTATATTTTTAGGATTTTTAATCACGTTTTTAATTACTCTTCTATAATATTTTTTATAAAAGTCTCAAAGTCTTTATGCTGCTTTTATCTTTATGCACGTGAACCTTTTTTTAAGATAATGCTTCAGATGCATAAAAATGGTAATACTACATTTAGTAAGCGGGTTTATATTAAAAGCATCAATTTTGCATCAACATATTTTATTTATTATATAGAATTTTATTTGAGATTTAAATTAAACTGATTTCCTAAATAACGCATTGTGTACATAGCTTAGTATTTGGCACACGTTACCCGAATTCCTATGAAACTCCAAAAAGTGTTTGTATATGTTGTCTTTTAACAAGTTGCCCAAGTGAAAAGCCCCGTTAAACGCTTTTAATTTAATTAAAAATCTATTCCGAAACGTAGTAATTATTAAAGTACCTTCGCGGCGCAATGTCAGCTCAGTATGCGATTATTTATTTCTTCCCTTAAACTGAACACGATGTAATATATGTGGGCTAAACGACAGTTCGTCAGTTTGCCTTAAATCATCTAACTATGAAGATATATAATTATTTGATTGTAATAAACATTAATGGCTTAAAAATAAAAAAAAAGATTAGTTTGTAAGTATTCTCGGTTATAATATTGTACGAATACTTCGTATTTTTTTACAACAGTGGCTGTGACATAATGAGATTTAGAATCTCTTCAATGTCTATCAGACAAAGTATAATCGTAGATTTCAATTATCCATCCGCGCAGATTCAAATATTGACATCGATCTCCGAACTCATTTATTTTTCACCCATCGCAGCAGCGGAGGTCGAATCCCTCTTCACATAAATCCAGATATACTAGCTTTAACGAAACAAAATTGAAGCAGAGAGGAAAGGATAGATAGATATATGTATAGAGTCGAAAGTGTATATATAGCTCTAAACATTGGCTACGAGCAAAAGGTGGAGCGCAGTGCTGTTTATTAGTAGCGCGCGCACCTTCGATTTACGAGGTGAAATATACGTGCGCTCAGCCGGGAGAGCTAGTGCAGAGCCACTCTTCGACTACAGCGCGCGCGTATGCTGCTGCAGTGTTGAGTTTGTGCGTCACTACTGAAAAATTACCGCCTGGGCGCCGAAACGATGACGGAGAGCCGAAAGAATAGAAAAGAGAGAAGAGAGGGGAAAAAAGTCGAGCCTCCAAGGAGGCATGCACTAATTTGCAGTGAGTGAGAAGTCGAGAGAACCCCACCTATACGATTGCACGTGCCTACCAGAGCTGTGCATATGAATTGCTGCAAATCGATGACGGGCAAGGCTATTAATTGTGCTTTTCAGGTGGATTTTTCCGATGCTATTCAAATGGGTTTTGTTTACTTCTAAAAACTACAATGAAAACATCCAATGCGAGTTATTGAAGATTAGAATGTTTATTTTATAAGATGCTATGTAATTTTTAACTCTTGAAATAGTAATTTGTTAATTGGAATGCATGATGTACTGTTTAAATTAGTGTTTCAAAGTTCTAATTTTACATCAAGTCATTAGCCAATATCTGCAGAAATATTTGTCCTATATTCAAATCATTTTCATAGGATCAATACACATTTTTGTAGATCTTCATCGGAAAGCAATACCTTTCAATAGTATAAATTGAGTTTTTACGCAGTTGAATCGCGAATGAATGAATAAGAATGATAAATAGACGAGCTCGATTGAACAGTTTTTTAATTTGAAATCAATCGTATATTCCGAGCGAGTCTAGTTCATTCGCGTCGATACGTCCTTTACCCGTCAGCCTCGAACGGCAGCCAAAGCTGAGAAAAAGGAAGCACTGCTCAGACGAAGATCCTGAATTTTTGCGCGCGACTACCAAATGAAATTGCCATGTCTCGCTCGTCTCACGCGTAAGCTGAGTCGGATATGTGCACGTGTCCGTTTCGCAAAATTAAAGAGCTCACGGGGGGATCAAAGCGAAGGCGTCGCACGAGTAAATCACAGGACTTTAGTGCTTCAAAGGAAGGAGAGAGAGAGAGAGAGAGAGAGAGAGAGAAGCTGCTTGACATGTCCAAAATACCCAGCAGTGGGGGTAGAGAGAGAAGTGCGAGCTGGTGAGAGGTTAAAAATGGCGTATTGCAGGAAAAGGCAAAATAAAGGGTTCGGGTCTGGAGTC
>UELV01057341.1:7773-46737 GCA_900490015.1 Megastigmus stigmatizans
CCCCCCCCCCTTCACCCCCTCCTTTGCGCCTCCTTTAAAAACTTTAATTATTGCGATTCGCTCTGCCGCGATGTCATGCTTTGCTGCGGCATCCTCGAGGAAATCCTATAGATGGAATATAGTAATGAAATCCAACAGTTTGAATAAGAATCTTCTCTTTATACCAAATTTATGGTTTTCCAACTGTTGCGAGTCTGCTCTACCGATAATGATATTTTATAGAATTTAATGAAGAAACTCTACATCTATAAAAATCACTCGAAATACATAAGATACCAAAAACGGCAGCTACTTATCGATGAATGGGGGGAATGAATAGTGGAGTGACTGCGATCTGACAGCCTATGTATAGATAATGACCGGCCTTCAATGTCGGACGCCATATTACACCATATAGCGCTTGACATCGAACAGCCTCTTCATCACTACAATGGGCTATGCGCAGATCAGCAATTACTAAATGAGTATGCGCTGACACTCGAGTTCGCCAAAGTAAAGGGAACTACAAAGACTTTGATACAGTAAATGCAAATTTACCCTTTATACACACACGCGCGCCCTAAGTGATCAACTAATCAACTTTCAAAAGGGATACATATATATTTAACAAGAAAAACCTATTATTAAACGTTTGCTTTTTTCCAAAAGCCACCGTACCTATAAGACACAGTTTTTGATCATATTAAGCGTTGAATATTACCACTTATTATATAGTTATGTATTTCCACCAGGGTAGTAAATAATGCAATTTATTTTCCTATATATTTCCAGGTGCCATTTTCACTCATGACCAAAGAAACAGTAGCACCGAGCTGGCCTTCAAGTACGCTGTGTATAAAATTAATAAAGACAAAATCATACTGCCGAACACAACTTTGGTTTATGACATCCAATACGTGCCTAAAGACGACTCTTTTCATGCGTCCAAGAAAGGTGAGATTTTACCTGTCAATTATAAAATAAAAGCTCCCTGTGCACTTGGAGTATTTACTCGCTGCATATTCACGGTACAGCCATCAGCAGAGTAAAGGAGAAAAGAGTTAGCTGAATGAATAAAGAATGGCGATAGTGCAGTGGATGTCATGAAAGAATCGGCATCCCAACAATCAGATTCCCCTTTCACGTAGCAATGAAACAGAGCTTGCCAACAGATCCGTTAAAATCGTATAAGTGGCTTTAGGGATTTACCCTTTTTTCTTCTCACAGTAGGTAGGCTATGTTTCACTGTTAACCGCCCAGCCGATAGATCTCTTTCTTTCGCGTGTTCACTCTAAAAGAATTAAACGAAAAATATATACGTGAGCTCTTTTTAATCCTCTAGCTCACAGTTTTACTACTAACTATGCAGTTAAACTTTATAACAACTAGGTATACTTTAATTCAATATAACGAATCGAACAAAGACGCGCTTATTAATTAATGACAAGGTGTAATCAAGAAATAGATTTTCCATTTTTAGTTTACTTTACTTTAATTTAAGTCAATTCTCAGTTTAAACCTATGCTTAACCTCGAACAACACACTATACTACAAAGCCTGTTGAACAATCTCGAACAAAATACATGTTTTCCCAACAATTGCATAATAAATAATTATCTGCACGAAGAAAATGCTTACTATTCCATAATAAAGAAGGTGATTCCTGCGCGACTCGAGCGAAGCGAGTAAAAAGATACTTAGGTAATAAAAAAGAATTAAAACATGTTACAAAAATTTTTCGTTGTTACGTTCTCAAGGTCTCGGTCAGATTGCGCGCATTCCAATAGTATTAATCGATGTCGAGACAAAGGGGACGTGATGTGATAATCCTTATCGACATGACAATATTTTACATATTTTAGTTTCAGTAACAGAACTATTTGGAGTTATGGAAAAATGAAGACATCATTGCACTTCCTTGAATCATAGTCTACTATTTCGCGAAGTTTCAGCCGAATATTTAAAGGTTACTCGAAATGGCATATCCACAAAAATTTCACGTTTGAGTGGATAATCCGAAGACTTTGTGGAAATGCCATTTCGAGTAACCTTTAAATATTCGACTGATACTTTGCGAAATGAGTCGAATAAGTGCAATGATGTCTTCCTTTTCCAGAAATCCATGTAGTTTTTTTTTTTACTAAAATCAAAATACTGTAATGTCCGTAAAGTAGGACTATCACATCCCCATTTTATGAACAATTCAATTGTTTGTTATGTTGAATATTCTAATTATATGGCAATTTGCGAACGTCATTAGGAAAAAAAAAATAACCATACACTCCGCGTGAAAATTATAAAAAGATCGATATTGGAAGGCCGAACGGATACTTGAAAAAACGCGGTTGTATAAAAAGCAACGAAATTGAGAGCCCAATCCTTCGCAATCCTCCGTCAGCCGCGAACCTAAGGAATATATATTTTCCGGTCCAGGACACCACTCGGGCAAACTCTCAAGAGTCTCGAGCATACTCCTCTCGAAGTTCATTCTCAAATAATCTCCAGATGCTCGTCAGCGTGCGTTCCCCCCTTCCCCGTGCAAACCTCGCGCGCGCGACTCGAACTTGCTAGCACTCGCAGCTTCCCCGTATAGCCTCTCTCCCGAGTTCCGGGCTTGGCTTGTGTATTTACCTTTACACGCGTGTCACTCCAGCTCCGCTCACTGCACACACAGCACAACAACCCACTCGCAGGAACGTGTGCGAGTGACGCGCAGTACGACATTATTGCAACGTAATTGCAGTGGCAATTCAGTGCAGTCTTTACCCAGGGCAAGTCTTACCTTCTTCTAGCGCAGCTCGTTTAACGATATAGAATGAAGCTCGCCTCGAGGCGATTTTCTCTCGACTAGCGCCTATTTCCCTCAAACGCGGAGATACATTTTTTTCCTACTTTTAAACATTCATTTTTGCTTACGCTTTTTCACCGAGCTGACATTTCTTTTGTTATTTTGGAAAGAGTATAGCCTCTTTAAAGCAGCGATGCTTCGAGGCGGAAAAATCGTTGTAATCTAACGAGCAATTCGATTTCAAAGCCGCACTCTAACGACTTTCTTGTTACAACTCTACATTAAAAGTTACACGTATGAATTTCCGTACATGAAACTTCTATTTTTGAGAAAGGCGCATCAAGAAGACTTTCTGAACGCTGAAATATCATGTAATATAATATATTCCTACAAATGCTCTCATAATCCACGTGCTAAACATTTGGCTATTTCATTAGTTCAGTATACCTCGACATGTCGCTCAGAGCAAGAATTAGGTCGCCGAGTAAGAAGCAGGTCCGAGCGGTATACGGTGCAGGAGGAGGAGGAGGAGGACATGCGCGCGAGGCGGTAATTTTGAAAGAGCGTTAATCGGCCCATCCCCGGCATCTGTTAAGCGCTGGGAATCCCAGCTGGAGCGAGCGGCAGAGGGAAAACTCGAGATTTGCCCAGGACGTAGCTATTTGCAAGGTGTAATCGAGGGGTGGAGGAGAAGAAGAAGGAGAAGGAGAAGGTCGGAACGGGTGTAGGAGGAGCTCGGCTGCATTTATATTTCGAGCGGATCCGTAGTAGAATGGAGCGCGTTATCTGCGCGCGGCCACGCTCTTTCAGATTTTACGGTTATACACGTACGTGCAAAATGCCCCGGCTATCTGACTTCCAGCTGCTTCTCCGGCTGCACGCACAGCCCCACACACACACACACACACACACGTACAGAGCTCGGGGGATAGAGAGGTGAGGTGCAGTCGCGTAAAAGACGGGGGAGTGGAAAAAAGGAGGCCTCGCACGTCGCTCGCTTAGCCGCGTGCTTATATTCCTCCCTAGTTTTCCGACTACCCCGTGTTTATGATGTATTTTCTGCGCGCTACTTTTTCGCATTTTAAGCTAAATTTCATTAGACTCGAGCTCTCGTGTTTACCTTGTACCATCTGATTTCCTGTACTTGCAAAGCGTGTAATTCGAGCAATGACGAGTTGCTACGCGAAGCAGCGACTCTTCCTCACTTCGGGCTCATTTAATGGCGTAATATTTTGCTTTTAGAGAAAAAATGAGTCTGCCCGCAACGTTGACGGTTGAAAAACTCTACTTTCTAACGAACGGACTTAATTTCTCTTTCGTTGCGCAAATTCAGTAAAGTATTTAGGAGGAAGGCACATCTAAAAATAACTTTAAATAGAACAGAAACCATCATGTAATCGAAAAAAAGAATATGCAGATCCACAATAAATATTTAACAACTACTCTCTACTTTCAAACATTAAAAACGAAAAGAGAAAATTTTTTAGTCTAATGAAGTGCCGTACGATTTGAGATCATAATTCATAAAAAACTATTTTTTATCATAGTGAGAGAAAAGTAAAAACTAGTTTGCAACTGTAATATATTGTTGCCAAAATTAATAAAAAATACAATACTTAATAATAATTATCTTTTCTATGAATTACTAAACAGTTTATGTATGTATTATAACTGTTATATGGATTAAATTAGCACATACTTAAGAAAGATAAAAAAACTTAGTCTAAAATTGTAGAAAACTTATACGAAAATTGTTTTAATTTATCAGCATTTTTAAATAACACATTATTTACTGTTGTTATACTTTTTTGATTCGACAAACATCGTTTGTTTATTTTGCACCTAATCAGAAACTGCAATACTTCACCGTAGATAACGCGACCTGACTGAAAACTAGTAGTAAATATTCTAGAATGTCTCATTATACATTGATGATCGATTATTCAAACTATCGAATTGACAGAGAAAATCATGATTGTTTAAAGTGGTCATCAGTAATGATTATCTTTGAAATTTACGTTGGAAAAAAATATAGAAAATTAAATACTAGTACCAGATATTATAAAGACATACATTTAAATATAACAACATAATATTTGTAAAAAGTATAATATCTACTAGATATTGTGGCGGATGTACGTTCAGATGCGATCGAGGGTAAACTCGCTATTTAGGGAATCGATTTACAATAACATTGTCAAGCAATGCCCAAGGTAATGCGGCAACGAAGCCATTACGAAGCCGTCGCCAGCACAAGTGCGCGGCCCGTGACGTCACCCTCACGTGTTCAAGAGGAACACTTCAAAGCTCGCTCCCGTTCACAGCCAGTAGCAGCAGTAGCAGCAGCAGCGGCGGCGGCATCCTAACCGCTTGTCTATAAAGAACATTTTCAACAAAAAGAACGCGCTCTTCAATCTAACAAAGCAATCTAACTTTGCATTTATAAAGCATTGCAAGCTTCCTACAGCGGACTATATTTTCTACCCAAAATACAAGAATTGGCTTATTTTAAGTTACAGTTTATTAAAATCAAAGACGTGGTGCAATTTGTACGAATAGAAAATTGAGTGATTTATAAGCAGAAATTTTTTCAATTCAAAGTTGTAGCATTTTATTATCGGGGGTATACGCGAGCACCTTTTTGTCACCACCATTTTCAATGGATAAACTAGAACTTTTCTCTATCTCCGTCCAACTGAATTCCTCTTCCAAATCCATTTTGTCTAAAATCTCTGTCTCGCAATTGTCCAACAAGAGAAAAATGTAACAAATAATTTGTAAAACAGATCCTCGTTCGGAAAGCTCCCCGACGTCGCTAGTCGAGTAGAACAGCTTTTGAAGCACTTCAATTTGACTAGACTACGCGCCTGTTAAAAAAGAATAGCTTGGCGCTCGACGACTCGGGCCCAGCCCTGGATTCCGCGTATTTGGATTACGCGATGAAACGAAAGAACGTGTTAAAGTGCCGAAAGCTCCCTTTTTCCCTTCTCTCCCCCCCCCCCCTGATTAATTTTTCCTCCAAGAGCGCAAACAACGCCAATGAAGCGAAAAGCTCCTTTGTAAATCGAGAATGGAAATCTCTCATTGAATAATTTCGCAGCTCCGGCTCTCCATCGAGATAATTCTTTGTGCAAAAGCTTTCCATCGAGTCGATCGGTGCCCAGCTCGTGTATGCGTGGCGAGGGGGACAAGGGATGGGCAAAACCGAAGGGATTTCGCGGGAAACAGCCGGCGGCTGCTGAAAACGAGTGAAAATTGATTCGGCAACTCTCCCAAGGCGAGAAGATTTAACGGACAATTACTTCGATTGAGCGAGCTTGCGGCTCTCCTATAAGCTCCAGCTCTCCTCGGCAGAAACATCAAAGGACAGAGGCGATCGCTTCGGACACAATTGCTTTGAGGCCGAGACGCCTCGGATGAAGGAGATATTTGTCTTTGACAGATACCGAATCAAATTTCTCCTCGGCAGACACCGAGGAAAGATAAGACAAAGGGACTTGCGCCCGCGCCAGTTGTCGGTCTGAAAAGAATTTTTATTCCCTTAGGATATCCCCTGGATCTTCGCCGCTCCGAGACAAAAATAACATTTTTATATACGAATTTTGAATATTGGCGCAGGGATCTCGCGAGTCTGCGGGCGAAAAGGGATAGCGGACGCGTTGGGCGCACGAGAGCTGGCTAAAATCGTTCTGTACAAACACTGTCGTTTGATCCGCGAACGCAACAGACTATGGCCACGTATGTGTACGTATACTTACGCAATAGAGGCTATACCGACTTATCCGTATACCTGGGAGTGTCGCGGGAGCTTCGCGTATTGTATATTCCGAGCAGAAATCCCAGAAACTAGGTTGGAATCTGGACAATTTACCAAAATCATGCAAAATCTTAGGATCGCGCGCGGCTTCTCTCTCCGATTTCTTTGCGCGCCCTAGCATATATATACATATACTTAGAGCTAAGCACAAAATACTGAATTTTTATACTACTTAATATTACTGGGGATTTAGTTATTGATATATACGACTATTGGAGTTAATAAAATATCTGACCGACCATTGTCGTAAAAAGCATGCAACATTTATTAATATAGAGGTATGTAACTTCTACCTATGTAACTTAAGATCCTTTAATTCAAAGTTTCATGTCTTTAATGTTAATGTAGCCGAAAATAGATGGCTATTGTAGTTTTCGGGCAAGCTCCTATAACACGCGCGCGCGCGATAATAGTATAACAGTGTATCTTAATACCTTCAAACACTGCCTCAATATGTGCTAAGATCATTAATTTAATGTGTGCGATCAATAGTCCCAAATAAAGCATTTCCTCTCTGAGTTTATCATAAAATATGAGTATATAACTATAATAAAATTTTAAAATTGTATTTACATGAGGTACTGATTATAGACTATATTCGTTAAATTTTCTTTTATTGCAAAAAAATTAAAAAACTTACTCCATCTTTTAAATAGAAAAAGTGAGTTTCAATCGTTTTACCTTCTTGATTGAAATTCAAAACTATCGATATTGATTCTGTCTTCAATATTTGTCTTTAATTCTAGAATTCACTCCAAGCGAATTCTGATTCTTAGTAACGAGTATTTACTTTAGAACTACTTTTTTACAATTAGAATATGAAAGAAAGTTATTAACAAAGCGCTGTTTAATGTTAAAAATCAAAAGTTTGTTTGCCGTGCAGAACGAATAAAGTGATTTTCATCAAGCGAGGGAAAGTTCTATTATTTACCCATTACGAGAGATATTTCATTTGACAAAGGTTATACTTACACAGTAGCAAAAAAATACATTTTCATTTCTCGTATGTTGTTTCCAATATGTATCTTAGAAAATAAAATTTAATTTTATTTTATCAATTTGACATCGATCTAGAGAAATAGGCAAAGTTTTCCGATTCCGTCACGCTAAACAAATTTTTCCAGCATCGTCTCAGCTCGCTTTCTTACGTGTGCATCTGTGTTTCCTATATATACTGCGGAGCAGTTGCTAGCATCCGATTTTCTATCTCACAACTTATCGATCGTGTACCGAGCGCTTTGTTTCTCGAAATAACCTGACATTTTCAAGTATATCGCAAGAAAAAGAGATACGATCTATTTTAATGCGATTTGATAATACTATAAATAAAATTTTATCATGAAATCAATGCGCTCAAAATAAAAATATACCAACGATGGCATTTAAGTTTAAAAAGAAATAATTTCACTTGAACTTTTTTCACTATTCGATCTTAACTTTTACAATAAATATATACAGAAGAGGCATGATGAAATACATAAGAAAAGTGTTAAATATAATTTTCGCTTATACCATATTATAGATGCGCTAAAAAATCCTTTCAGCCCTCGTAAAGCCATTTGAGCTAAAATCACAATTAGCAGCTATGCATTGTTGAACTAGGCAAATTAAACAATCGCTTAATGAAAACTAAGCTCTTACGGTAATTCCTAATCAGAGTTCTCTCGCAGCTGCTGGAATTCATTATCATTAAACATCGAGGCTCCCACACGGAACGCGAAACAAAAAGTGGTGGGGAACGAGGAAAAAAGGGGGCAGAGGCAGAGAGAAAGAGTGGAAAAGGAATAAAGCAACTATATACGAATGCCTGCAGGAAGAGGAAAATCCCATCCCTCGCTCTGTCTCCCTCTCTCTCTCGCTGTTTCATTCTTGCAGTGGCAGAGCTTGTCCAATAAATTTTCGAATCTATTCTCTCTCTCTCTCTCTCCCTCTAGAGGCGATGTATATCGAGGCGAACTCGTATACGCCGCCGCCGCCGCCGCCACTGCTCGCGAGGCGGAAGTGCGAGACACATGCATCGAGGTCACGCAACATCGAGATCATCGCAAATCATGCGCATCGATTTCACATTCTTCCAGAGATTTTATCTCTTGCTCGGCCGCGGCTTCGGTGCAGCTCGAGGCCAGATCCCATGCGATCATCCCGCGACGATCCCGCAGACTCCTGCGCGCGAATTGAAAAATAATCCGCCGCGCATCGTGCTTTACGAGGATTTTTCTTTAATACTCGAAATATGTAAAAGCATCGTCGCCGACTTTGTCTGCTGCTCGGGGTGGTATACTATGGGAAGCGCACGACCAAGTGCATCGACGCCTCGAGCATGCGGAGTAAAAGTGCGGAAGGAGCCGGCCGGCTTCTCTTTATTTCCCGCTGACCAGCACCCTCGCTTCGGTTGGCTCACTGCGAAAGCACAAATTCTCGCGCTTACCCTCTTTACTGGGTAAACTGCCTTCAGCCGAGGCCTTTGCACTCGAATATTCGACTGTACTCAGCAGTCTCTAAAATCGTTACATCCATCGAAGCCTTATGAGTTTTCCTCTATAATATAGGGAACACTGGTGCACGGGGAAAAATCGTGAGCAAAAATTGCCTAAAAGGTTGAGTAAATTTTACTGAGTCGAAGGCTGAATAAAAATTCCTTAAGTATAGTTGAGAAAATTTTGATCAGTGTACTGGGTCATATTTGCTGAATATTTTCGTCAAGCATAAATTACTCAACGGCCTTGAGCAAAATAAGCGAGATGATCCCGATATGAGATTAGAGTATAACGGCTCTGTGTTTTCGGCTATGCCACCAATTCAATAGTTAGTTTGATGCTCTCTAGCCTAGATTCGGCTCAGGACTTGACGAAGGCAGCTGTGTCTATGAGGATGGATTTGTTAATACCATTTTTACACTAACAATTTGATGTCTGACAAAAAAACATGACAAAGGTTTTCTTCGTGATTTTTCCCGTAGAATCGATTGCCACCTTCAGATTTTCAAAATTACAATTTTCCTATCTATTTGTTTAAATAATTTTTTATAAACAATTGCAAATGACAAAAGAAAAAACTCGGGACTTTTTTTTCGGCTATGCCATCAATCCAATAGTTAGTCTGATGCTATATTTAGCCTAGATTCCGCTCAGGATTTAATGGGTTAAACAGTAAACTTTTTAAGGCTTAAAAAGTTCAAGTATTAAAATGCATTCATTTATACACTGAGAAATTCTCCAAAATTGTTAAATCTATTTTTTTTTTCTTCAAATAACTCTATCTTATTTAATTCTACTATTTACTTCGACACAAATGCATTACATCTCTTAAAATCAAACTCCTAAAGAAACGCAATTTTTGAGGTTACAATTAGTTTTTTGCATTTATTTTGCAATCTGCTGTCAACGGACACAAACATTTTGCGATTCTGAAAGGAATATTGACTTTCCATTATCGAAAAATTTTTTGGCGTTCCTAGGAGGAATCGAATTTTTGATATTTTTGAGTAAACTTCTTAAGTATCTTAGTTATGAGTTGACTTTTTCGGTTTTATTTAGAAATCGGTTGTGGGTTATTCACTTTTATTTCGAAATTGGTTGAAGCTAATGCAAAACGGAAGAAATTTTCGCGTTTCTGAAAAGATGAATTGGCATTTCGTTATCTTTCGGCAGCTACATTTTTTAAAACTATTCTTTTGAGGTATGAATTTCTTTTAACCTTTAACTCATCAAAAAATATACCTATCGGTAGACAAAAAAAAGTCAATTCATCTTTTGAGAAACGAAAAAATTTTGTTCGTTTTGCACTAGCTTCCACCGATTCCAAAATAAAAGCGAAAACCCAATTCTAACCTCCAAAAATGTGATTTATTTAAGTTACAATTTACTCAATAAGTTTACTGATAAATATCGAAAAAGTCAATTCCACCTATGAATGACAAAGAGATTGGACCTTTTTTTCTAAAGTAGTTCTCAAGATATAAATGAAACGGAATTTTAATCTGAAAAAATAATTTAAAAAAAGCAAGTTTATCATTTGATGACGAAAAATCAATTCTTCTTTCAGAAACGCAAAATTTTTGTTTGTTGCTCTAGCTTCAACCGTTCAGAAATAAATGTAAAAGTGCATTCTAACCTCAAAAATGCGATTCTTAAGAAGTTTACTCATAAATATAAAAAAATCCATTCCTCCTAGGACTGCCAAAAAATTTTTTCGTTTTTACTAGAGAAGTTTTCGCGATATAAGCGAAAAAGAAATTATAACCTCAATAAATACGATTTTAGTTTATCGTTAGATAATGATTTTTATTATTTAATGTAAACCATAAATTCAGTGAAATTTATTTAAAGATTAAATTTCTAATTTGGAAATAAAATAAAAAACTTTAGGATCGCTTATCGAGCAACCGTTGACAAATAGTTGGTCATATTGGTTGGTCTATTTTTTAAGTAATTTTGTCGGTTGAAAATATCTTCATATTTCATGAGAAATTGAATATGTTTATTAATTTTGCAATAAAAATAATTTTGCAATGCCAAATTGATTAACAACTATCACATTCTCAATTAGAGACATCAAAAATCCCCAAGTAATTTTTTCGGATTGAACAGGAAAGAGATGTGTTTATTGATGAGGATGAGGATGAGGATGAGGATGAGGATGAGGATTTATGAACGAGAGAGGATGGACATATCAAATTATTAGTCGCACATACAGCGAAACTGGAGTATCTAAATTTGGTTCAGATTGATGAGGATACCCGACAACTCATGGAACACAATATAGACTTGGATGAGTTCTACAAAATTTGTAAGAATGAATTTCAAAAAAAGATTTACAATGACCTGTCATTATAAGATATTCCATACGCGAACAAGAATAAGATGTCTGTATTTGCGAGGAACGAAGATTTGGCGACAGTCGTTAATACAGTAGTCCTATTCTTGTGCAAGGATATCCATACATTTTATTCCTTGATGTTAGTTTAATTTGAAAAGGAAGTATGAAGACAGAGGCAGAGAAAAAAAGGCCAGAAAACTCTATGCGACGTTATGAAGTTAAATGACCCACAGCATGTTGTATGTGAAATAATAGCAAGTTATTTGGAAGACGATGACTTGGAATTGTAAACTATTATTTTTTTACATCAATTATTTATTGTACATTTTTCGTTATAGATATAATACTTCGTATTTCGAATGTCGCTTTTGTATCAATGTATTAAATAAAAAGTTACTTTAGATTCATATTGTTGTATATACTTTTATTTTCCTTATCACAACCGCCTTTCTCAAAACTGTAAATACCTTAGCATTCTAGACTATAGTATGAGTTTTCGATACAAGAGAGTAAAATGGACTTTTTCGCATATATGCGAAACAGTACACTTACCTACTACGACCGAGTTTGTGTTTGTGTGTCCATTTTATACTAATTGTTTAAACATATTTTACTCAGTAACTATAGAGATGAGCGTTTCTGAAATGTCTTATAATATTATTCAACTATTTCTTAAAACAGTGAAACTTTCATTTTGATTGTAAGTGTTACGGTTTGGTAGTGATTACTATTAAAAAAAAAATTGTCGCGGTGCATAAATGTCGTAGGCTAACGTTTTTTTGAAATTCATAGGAAGTAATAAGATGCTTTGTAAATAAAAACGTGTATATAAATGTCATAATTGAATAAGACATCACAAATCAGGTCATTTTTGACCTTTACAAACTGATTTTTTACTTGTAAAAGCTATCATCTCATCACAATTAAAGGAAAATACTAATTAAACAAATCTCTTTGACCATTCAATTTATAAAAAAACAAACATAACACTTTGATAAGTATACAACATTGCACTAATTCGTTCAACCAGCATTTCCAACACAACCAATCAATATCCTATTATCACATCAATCCAATCAACCACGAACTATTAGACAAGGAGATTGACTTGTTCAATATATAACCCAATTCCGATATCCGCTAAAAAAACAAAAAGACCAATAACGCCAAATTCAATGAAGCACTTCGCGCCGCCGTTTTGCCTGCACAGAGTTCGTGCAGCGCGACACACATATATTGCGCACTGCGGCCGGGTAATTCCTTGTGCACCTCCAGCGGCCTCGATTACTTTCCCTGCGCTGATTGAATTTGAGGAAATTTATGCCAATGAATTGACAGTTGGTTTGTGATAAGAATAGGTCCGCGTAAAAATAATCTGTGTGGGAAAAATAGATGCATCATGCACTCGAGGAAAAGCGCTCGCGCGCGTGTATGCCGAGCGTCGAGCGTTGAGCCTTGAGCGCGAGAAAACTAATGACTTATCCTAGGGCTACAGCCGCCGGGCGGGGCACGGGAAAATGTCTGTGCGTCGGCCATCGATTGGCGAAGGGACGGATATTAAAAAATAAATTAAACTCGGTTCAGAAATTTGACGGGAAAAGCCGAGTAAAGGTGGAAATTCAATAAGAGAGAAACCAGATGCTGATGCTCCATGTTTATTCGTGCTTTAGGAAGGAAACTGCGCTGCGTGAGCTCTAACATTTTTGTCTAAATAAACATTGATTTAAAAACAAATACTTGTCCTTACAGAGAGAACCGAGCTAGATAAGGATGTGTGATAGAAAGGAGGGATACTCACGAGACTGGAATAAAAAGCAGTGATTTTAGAGGGAACGTATAATACCTATATCATAAAATATTATATTTGAAAAAATCCTTGCTTACCTCAAAGTTGATAAAAATGTGATTGGAAATTAGTGTCTTTTCATACTCGTCTGTTTCTAGTGCCATGTATTAAGTATAGGGAACAATCAATTTAACTTTTTATTTGCAAATATTTTAGTTTAAGTAAAGAGGTCAATTTATTTTGTAATGAAGCATCTTTTTATACTTTAAGTGATAGTGCAAGTTTAGTAGATTCCCACTGCAATTTTATTTCAATACACGTATGACATCTTCCCTTCATTTAAAAGCCTTCACGTGTAATTAAAATTCTCCCGTATGATGAAATGACTGTATAGCATTTAAGTCAAATTATACTTTCGATTAATTTTATAATCATTAAAATATCCGAATGTATACAAACAATTTAAAATTATGGATAAAGAGTAGACGTGCAAGGCACACTTAAAATAACGAGAAAAAACATCGAAAACCGATTGCACGACGAAATGAAATGCAATCGATGATTACTTTTCTCCCAGTCCCGATGCGCATAAATAGCTTAAATGCACTGCACAAACACGAGTGGCTGCATGAAGTGTGCCAGAATTAAAGCGCTCGAACTGAATACGTGTTTCAGCTTGTCAGCAAGTTAAGTTTGGCGTACAGGCCGTATTCGGTCCGTCAGATCCGATCCTAGGTCAGCACATTCATAGCATATGCGATGCTCTGGACATACCGCACCTGGAGGCCAGGCTGGACCTGGACTCCGAGGCAAAGGAATTCAGCATAAATCTGCATCCTGCACAAAGTCTCCTGAACGCCGCTTATCAGGACGTCATGGCTTTTCTCAACTGGACCAAGGTCGCCATCATTTACGAGGACGACTATGGTGAGCTCTGCATAATTATTACATTTTTTTACACTCTTTTAGATAATCGAGCTTCTCCCGACTTCCTTGCGACCTTTGTCCCGATAATTTTTATTCAGAAATACCATTGTCATCGAGCTGATTGTCCTCGAGGATTCTTAATTCATTACACCAGCAAGTAAGTAAGTCGAAATTCACACCTTCTCAATGCCATCGAGCGTCTCCCATTCCGGCTTTCTGGCCTAGAAAAGAAAAATGCAGCGCCAGCTCGCTTTCCTTCAAGCACCGTATAAACAATCGAACAGCGCTCGAGGCGCTCAGCCCTGACGAAATCTTCAGCTGATCATCATAGCCCCTCTTGTCCAAAGATGCATATTCATTAAGGTCTCGCGCTATATATAATAGAATACATATGTATTCTACTCGTCTATCTGCTTTTCCGAGCGTCCAACCTGTGCAGTTCTGTAAAACTTTCACTTCGCTTCATGAAACCGATATCGCGCAAGCTCTCGCTATATATCACTTGCTCTTTTATTACGCGCTACATGCATACGCTGGGTGACAAGCGTAAGAGCGCATCAGGGCTTCGAAGAGACTCCTTTGTTGTTCGTGAAAGTATTTTTCTTGTTAGACGAGTAGCCGTACCGTTCTGCTCTCTCTCTCTCTCTCTCTCTCTCTCTCTCTCTCTCTCGAGTTAACGATAAGTAGCTATTTCTTCAGTATCGATAAAAATACGTTAATAGTCCATCGCACGCGATAGAATTTAAATTGAAACGTTGGCGCGGATTAGATAATAAGAGTTCAATCGGAGATAGGAAAGTGGAAAGGAGATATGGTTGCACTTACTCATCACACGTATACACGCGCATGCATACACGGAATAGATAATTGAAAAGTAAGCGAAAGAGAGTGGATTAGATAGAAGGCAGTCGGCTGTGTGTTTGTGCTTTGCCACAAGGTACACAGAGGCTCCACCACAGCTCCACCGTTTCACCGCTCCTCCATACGTCTCCGCTGATTCGATTTATTTATTTGATCTGAGGGCTCCTCCCCAGGCGCGTGTTGTCACTTTTCCCTCCTCGCCTTCCCCCTTTTCTCTCCCCCGCCTGTCGAACCTATACGGCACTATTTGCTTACGTAGAATATTTCTGATCCAACACTCTGGCTTATTTCCTACATCTATCAAACTTTTGTCTCTTACCGTATACCAACTATCTCCTCTCTCGCGGCCGTCTCGTTCATAAAAGGCTTATCACTTCTGTTTACCTTCAACCAGCGTTTCGATAACACTTATTTGTTTTTATTATCCGGCAAAGACAAGACATATAAACGGTTATTGGAAGAGAATATATTACTATTAAAGTTGCTGCTTGAAAAGATTAGTTTCTCCGACAAAGCTAAAGGACACTGTATATTCATGCAAACATATGCATTTTCTTAATGGACGCGAGATTGTCGGATTAAGGATATTTTAATGAGAATCGGCGCAACAGCGTTTCGGCCGTCGAGTCGAGGCGAGAGCCAAAAGCACACAAAGCGGCTCACCTCACGAGAATGGAGCTCCCCCCATTCGACCGATGCTTAACGAGGCAATTCAATTTACACTCGGATTTCATGAGATTTTACGTGGAGCAGTTGCCGGGACTTTAGACCGTCTTGCCAGCCTCCCCATATCCCAGCCATCATACACACGCGCACACACACACACACACACACACACACACACACACGCTCACATACAGACACAGACACAGAGTCAGCTCGAGCCCCGCTTGCGAGCATTGCACAGATGCTATATGTATCTGCAGGGCTGTCGAGACGAGGGAAGAGGTGGTATAGGAGACAGCATGAGCGAGAGAGCGACAACGATATTAGCGCAACGTCCCTCGGTGCAGGCGACGCGGCCCGGCTCCTACGTCGAGGTTCTTTCTCTCTCTCACTCTCTCTCCTAGCTGAGAGCTGAGCTTTCGGTCAGTCACGCGGAATGGCTTGCGCACCTCAAAGGCGCGCACCCTCACACTCTCGCAGCAGCTCCAACTATATACCGTGCCGACCTCGGGAGCCTTGCACGTATACGCCCGACGAATCGACAATGAACTTTGTTCCGAGTCCATCACTGCCCATTGTGTCCTTGCCTCGCTCCATCGACACTTTTATTCTCCCTCGGCTTCTTCCCTCTCATCCTCCGCTGCTCCATAATATATACGTGTGTGTATGTATATAGACGGGCGGAGGTGAGCGCAGGCGAGCGGAGCCTCGAGGCTCCCGAGGGAGCGAGGAGTCAGGCTGGTCCGAAATCCCCGAAGCGAGCGTCCGACCAGCTGAGCAAGCAGGGCCCGATCGTGCGCGAGCCTTTGCTCTTTTCACTCGGCTCGGTCAGCTGCGCGCGCGGCTATGACATTTTCTACTCACGTATTGCCTCCTCCCGTATATATCCCTCCTTAAATACGGACACTCTTAATCTGCATGGCATTAAGCTCCGAGATAAAGGCGGGGATCGAGCCCGCGCGCGCGCAGCTGTCTTCCTCCCAGGTTTCCCCGATGTATATATGCCGAGCTTTGGGAGTAAAAAAGGGCCAAGAGTTCATTTATGGACGAGGCAAAGCCGAGGGCAAATCTTGTTCTTCTTTCCTCGCTGCCGCTGTTAAACAATCACGAGGGACTGGCGCTTGTATAAAGTGAAAAAGCTTTCGTTTATGTTTAACTCAACGCGGCAGGAATCACCGCTTAGCCGAGTTAACGAGCACAAAGCAGGCAAAATAAAGCCTGGAGTATAGCTGAGATGTAAAAAGAGAGAAAGAGAGAGAGAGAGAGAGAGAGAGCTGATGGCCAGCACGAGAAACAAGGTGAATTAGCCTCGGGACGTACGGGCCTCTCTCTCTCTCTCTCTCTATCTCTCTCTGAAGCCTATAAATAACTACGGACGTAGCACGTGTCTGCGTGTATATCTGTATATTGTGCGAGATGATCGAGAGAAAGAGAAAAAGCTGCTCTGTGTTGTATCGCGCGCGGGGGCGGCGATCGTAATCGTAAAGAAAAGCGCTCCTGTGCTCATTCAGCGAGAAGAAAAAATGGCCGTCCGGTATATATTCGATTACCAGCTAAGGCGAGTACAGTCGCCTTCGCCTTTACCTTTTCCCCTCGGCCTCGTGCAGCATACGCGTACCGACCAGAAATCCCCACCCACCCACTCTTTCTCTCTCTCTCGCGCGCGCTCTCTCTCTCTCTCTCTATCTCTGGCTTTTTACGACTTCATCGAAAATAACCCCAAGCTTCATAAAGTGAAATGCTGCACTTTATTTGCACAAGCGGCCTGCCGGCTGGAAAAGACGCGATATGCAACGCTTGCGCGCGCGCAGACAAGCGAGCAAGCGAGCGAGCAAGCTTTACGATAATTTGATGCTCTAACGCGGCTCTCTCCTGACACTCGCGAACGCTAGAAACTCGCCTTTCCTCTAAAAAATAATAGAAGAGCGCGAGCTCGAGAAGGAAGGATAGGGAGGGAGCGAAAGAGCGAGAGAGCGAGAGAGGGATTGGGAGAGATAACGAAGATGTTCGGGATTTAATAAAGGCGCGGCCACTGCGGAACTATATAAAGGTCTAAGGGGTTCCGGCTGCTCCAGTGCAAAAATGAAACATAAAAAAATTACTTTGATGAAATTTTCGCGATGATGTATAGCGGGTCTTAAATTTTATAGATTTTATAAACTCCAAAATTTTTTTAAGTGCTTGTCGTCGCGTGTACTCGGATTATTTTCCATGCAATCCTCATATTTTGTCGTTTTACCCGAATAAGCTCGTTATCTCATTCACTAATTCCGCTCAAAAGAATGATAAGCCATTGCACAATTTCGATCTACTTTTTTCTGATATCAAGGTATCAAAAAAAAAAAACTCTTCAGAAGGATGGTATAACGATTCTATACTAGTCAAAATATTCTATTTTGGGAAAATAATGCATTTATTGCTATAAAAAAATAAAATGGAAAAATGCCCTGGTGATAAAATTGATTCTTCAAAGATCTCCTGTACTGGTAAATATTTCTTTTAAAACATAGAATAATCAGATCGTTGGTACATATAAACTCTAAAAGACTAGATTTTAGTAGCTTATAAAATCATTTTCTTTATTTTAAAGTTAGAATAATGTAAATAAAGTTACATTGTTAAGCTTCATTGGCAGAAATATTATAAAAGTGATAATTGGACAAAAAAATAGTTTTCAAAGAATCAAAATTTGGTGCATTTCTAGCATAACTATTTTACAACTATAATAATATTTCGTTTTATCTAAACTTTAGATCTTTAGGAGACAAGATATTAATATTTTTAAAATTTTATTAATTTTTCGAGGGTATAATACTTTCATCCCATTCCTTATTCTACTGTACAAAAAGTTATATTTCTCAACCTAGTTACGAACACTGAATAGATTAAAACGAAAAATAGGTGGTTATATATGTACAAAAAAAATCTAGACAATAGAAATCATTACTCAAATTATTCAACCGGTTCCCTCCATTTCCTTATCGTCTCTTCTATGTGTAGAAAGCGAGTCAGTACATGTACACTCCAATCACTTTAAAGCCATATAACGACTCCATTTAGACTTTTCTTCAATAATTGTGCCTAATGGCTGTTCACCTTATATTGAATATCGTTTTCTTGAAACCTCTACTTTACTTTACTCTACTCCACTCTATTCTAATACGCTGAAAAATATAAATTTTTAAAATAAGTAGTAAACACTGATCAATTTTACATAAACAATCGCAATTCGGTCACAGATTTGATACGACGATAAATCAGCTTCCTAAAAAAAATTTCACCCCAAAATACTTTTACGTTTTCTTTTGCTATATTGAATAGTTGCAGTAAATCTGCTGACAATTTCTATTTTTATAGGTCGAGAACTTAATATTGATTATCCCTCGTACTTACAACGGACGCAATGTAACACTGCTCAACTTAATAGCCAGTGAATTTATGTATAATATCTTGCAGCAATAGAACCACAGCTAAATGAGATTCAGCTGCAAAATTGGGTTATAAAAAATCGTTTGGACGAAAGCAATTTCGTTTTATACCAGTTGCGTGTATTTAGTAAAAGAAAAATCGAAATAAATCAATTCGAATGCATCTAAATGAAATGAAGTTTATAAAAGTAGCTATTTCGGACTTGGGTATACAGTAAAGTGTGCGAGCAGGACTGCAACTCACTTAGCCTTTTACAGAGGAAATTCGTTGCAATAAGTATGTTAGCAGCAAGCAACGAGAGAGAAAGAGAGAAAGAGAGAAAGAGAGAGAGAGAGAGAGAGAGAGAGAGAGAGAGAGAGCAAAACTCGCTATATGCTCGCGATTTGCAGGTCGTACAAGAAGCCGCGACAAGCGGAAGAAGCAGTAAACTGCCTCGGTCCCTGGAGAAATTATCGTCTTCTCTTCGGCTCTTGCGCGCGCGCCTTCCTTAATTCGTCTCATCTCTTTCTACTCGTGCGACTGTGCAGCAGGACAAACTGTGCCAGTTGAACCAGCCAATTATCTGGATTACACCATGGCTGTTATAAGACAACTTACGCTCGAATTTATTAAATTCTTTTTTGTTCACTTTATCTCTCCATTAAGAGACTTGGCGGAAAAACTCGTGGACATTGGCTGCTATGTACTTGCTGATAAAGACCAGTGAGACTTTCGGGTGGGTCTGCTGGACTTTAAGTGTTCGTAAAATTTTTCGAATCGAATACAAGGTAATAATATTTTTAAGACTTTTTTTCAATTTTATCAATAAACTGATTTTGATATAATACATATAGCATACCTAAGCTCTATAACAAATGGAACAAGAGACTTACAAATTCATGTCAAACTATATTTTTTAATATTATCAACTTTGTAAAAAATTTCTAACTTCTCTATAAACTTTTAGTATATTCTATCTCTATGAGAAATTAAACAGATTCATTTTTTAGAACAACCGGTACTCACAAACTCTCAAAACTCATGTAATCTTCATTTTGACGTATATAAAATTTGCCCCGACATAAAACAACTACTCTAAACAAAAAGCTTTTCCAACGAAATTTAGTAAAGCATAAAAAAGTAAGTATGTAAAGCTTGGATTATGCCGCGTATTATTATGAGAAAAATCTGGAACAGCATCGACTGTTTATATGTTATTGGGCCTCACTAAAAAAATACTTAATGATAAAGCTTCTAATTTAAATAATGTTTTCTGTGCCTGTGGAAATATATATATATATACGCTCATTGGTAAAAAAGCGTCGAAAAACTTGGACGACATTTGTCGGTAAAGCCCATTTCGTAATTTCTCCGAGCCTCGAATACTTGGTAATCGATCGCAGTATGCCTTCGACTGTATACTTAAAACTTCTCATTCCCGATGGCTGTACTATACAGAGAGCAATCGAGAAGCAGAATGCAGAACTCGAGAATGGAGAGGCAAAAAACAAATGCGGGGAGACGGTGACCTTTGCCTGTCGATTTAAAAGACTGCACTGGAAGCAAAGAATCTCACTTTTCCAAACGAATTATTTTTCTGTCGAATTGATTTTAACTAAACAAATTTGTTGGCACCCACGTTTTTTTTTAAATTACATAATATTTGGAAATACAACCTCCGACATGTTTTACTCAATTTATTCTCACAACTTGTGGATTTCAAAGTTAAAGTGTGAAAAGTTCTGCTCTTTTCTAGCAAGCGAGCGTACAAATTCATGAATCTTCAAAATCAATACTTCGAGAGCAAAATTGAGAAACCGCTCCAGTAACTTTGATATATCCAAAGATCGAAATTTTCCGTGACATACTTTTAGCTAGAGCAAGAGAGCATTTGAACAATTTAAACGAACCTCAGCGACTCTAAAAAATTTGACCTGCTCGCTTGACTTAGAACTGCGTCCATATATATATGTAGATAAATATATATATAGTAGAGAGCGCACGAGCTCGTCCGAAGACCTCCAAGTTGAGATGATACCATGATTACTTAGGCGCGCTTGCAGGTATTGATTCCATCGGGCCGTCGCTATTTACGGGTTTCACACACATATTCTCCCAGTTTCTCGCTCTACCTGTTAATAACGTAACAAACTGCGGGTCAAGAAATGTTTCGGAACCGGATTATCTTTAGCTGTGCACGAGTCGAGCGAGCCTTATAAAGGATTCAGTCCGAACAGGAAATAACCTCAACTTGAAGCCTCCGCTTTGCACAGCCCCTGCGATTCTTGCGCGGTTTGTCGATACCACGCGCGCGCGCACACACACACACACACACTCATACGCAAAGCACAACATGCGAGCGCGAACTCCGTCCTCGATTCGAGCTTGTAGATGCACCATATCTGTCTTGTACGTCACCGGGTATAAATGTACCTGCGCAGCTCGGATGAGCTTCTAGAATGGATTCGACTATTTTTACCGGCGATCATCTTCTGCAGATCTCATCCATCTGGCTGGTACGAGTATTAACGGGAAAAAAGTATTTGCGCGCTCGAATCGGCTTCTCTTCGTGAATAATTGCTGGTCAATGTTTAATATCCATTTAACCTCATTTTTGTTTGCGAGATTATTAGTTCGATTGGGACGGTGCGGAAACATTTGTTTTACCAATCCTTTATTTATTTTTACTTATGCTCTTCTGTACCAGGTCAAACATCAATAATTAATTTAAATAATTAACCGATTGTTAAGCAATACTGCAGTTATGAAACTGGGTCTTTAAGTATAAAAATACGAGTACTAATTTATTGATCCAGGAAAAAACTGCTAAGGATACATTATCCTTTCATAGGCATAAAATTTAAATAAATTTCACTGCTAAAGGCTAAAACTTCACCGTCACCCCTGACAACTCTTCAAGTGTAGGTACAATGTATTACGTTAGAAAAAACTAATCAGTCAAGACAGAATCCTTTTATTTTCATTTTTTAAATAAGGTTAAATTTTTGTATTATAGCAAGAGCTGATGCTCATAGCTTTATTTACTTGCTACTACTTTTTACTATTTCTCTTATGGAACAAAAAGGTCTCCGAATCACGTAACGAATTCTTTTGTATAAACGTTAGCAAAAAAAAAAAGTCTAAATCATAAATTCTCTTGAGTTTTAAATCAATATTCATCTATGCTTTAATGCTTTTATTGCAGGTCTGGTAAAGCTTCGAGAGCTTGTGAGATCGCGAAAGTCACAGGATATGGAAGTATATCTGAGGCAGGCTGATCTCGATTCTTACAGGCAGGTCCTCACGGAGATCAAAGCCAAGGAAATTCGCAATCTCATCATTGACACGAAGGCTGGAAATATGCATCATTTTCTGCGTATGGTAAATCCATATAATTTATATCGATGTGTTTACCAGAAGCTATTCATTGCTGAGCATTTTAATTTAAAACGTTTTTTGTTGCAATATGTCATTCCCAGATTCTCCAATTACAAATGAACGACTACAACTATCACTACCTCTTCACAACTTTTGTGAGTATTGTTATATTGAATATTGTTATTGTTTTCCGCAAAAGAATGCTTTAAATAAAATAATAAAACACAATTATTTTATTACTTCTTTTTCAATGCTCCATTATTCTTCAAATGCTTTAGATGTAAAATAAATGTTATTTGTATATAAAAGAATCGATACGATGGCTAAAATAAACATTGCATTGATTAAATTAAGCGTTAATCAGCAACTAAAATCAGAATTTAAATAGCCTTAGAGAAAATCGGAATGTTATTGTTAATAATATAATATTGTATTTTACAATTTTGCATATGCAACTGTAGAGATGATTTGTTTATTCAGGATATTGAAACGTTCGATCTCGAGGACTTTAAGTACAACTTCGTCAACATCACTGCCTTTCGATTGGTAGACGCGGACGACGTCGGTGTTCGTGGCATCCTAAGGGACATGGAGAAGTACCAATCCGACGGCAACAACTTGCTCAATAAATCTCGTGTGATTCAAGTGAGTAACAGTATGCTCATGGCAACAGTTAAACGTCTACCTATTCGACAAACCTTGTTTGTTGACATGAAGCTTAGGTTAGCGTTAAGTCAACCGTTACATTCGAAAGCTCGATATTCGCCCTCTTACGATTCTCTCTTATCTTAATGGACCTTCCGGGCTTTAAAAATTTACTTTTCTAAACACTATTTTATAGAGAAATTAAAAAATCTTTTCGAACGTTAAGAAAGTTAAAAGAGTTAAGCTGCTATTGCATAGAGGCAAACATATTGCAAGTATCGAATTGACGATCATATACTTAAAGCATGTAGATTACGATGTTATTTATGATACTGACCATAAGAGCAATGTGAAGTCGGGTTATTGGGTTATTATAGAGCTGCTTTGCGTGCTCGGCGAGAAGCGGAAGGCGAGAGCTACAAATGTATAAATGTAAACCTGGCCTAGCCGCTGCTCCTGCTAATTGGCCTCGACGTAGTTACTCGTGAAATTCAGCGTGACGCCGACAAATTGACAGTGCGCGAGTAGGAGGCAGCCTCGGACCGAGCCTCGTACCGTGTCGTCGGTGTTTCAGTCCAAGGGAGAGAGAGGAATCGCAGGCAGCGACAGGATATGGACGAATGGTTAAAAGTCGAGGAAAATAAAAGAGCGCGAGTAGCGGCGATCGTAGAGGGCGGCTGCAGTGGCTGCACCGGCACCGAAGCTCGGAGGTGCCATCGGGATTCACTTACCAAGCGATTTTCGATTGGTCCGTCCTAATTAATGGGAATCCAATCGCATTTCCACTCGTGTAAAAGTGGAGGGCGGGGAGGCCCGACGCCGCGGGACGGATAAGAATGTTCAAAAAACTATTTGTCGAATCGCTGCCGAAATGGGATTAAAAGTCGGTAATGACTTTTCGGTCTGGGCGGCACTCGCTTGTAACTATACCTCGGACCTGGACGCGCGCGGCCACCTCGTTAAATCCCGCGAACCGGATTCGTGGAATGAGCTCCTCGCTCCTGCAGCCGCGATTTCGCTCCAACCTCCACCTCCCCCATTTCCCCTCGCTCGACTTTGGTGCAATTGTGCGGATCAAGCATAATGCGCGCGATAAGGATTTTATTAGGCAAATGGAACATTCCCTTAATTCAATCTTATTCCGCGCGCCTAAAATGACCAATAAATGTTCTTACAGCTGCATTACAAAAGTATATATCTAGTGGCTTAAATTTTACGAGCAGCTCATTTTTAATATGAAAATAAAGGACTAACTTAAAACTAATTATTATTTACAATGCGAATCTATTGCGATGGATTCAAATTATAATAAATGAAAATGAGTTCTTTTACGAGCGCGAAGTTGAAGTTTGCAGTCGTTTCCCAGTGCAGCATCTTTGCGACACAGCTTCGACAGACTAATTAGAAGAGACAGAAGTGTTTCTTGAATATAATTATTTGAAAATTTATTAAGTAAAATGTTAATGGCAAACGACTGCTAAGTTCAGTCCTGTCTTTTAAGAGTATGTAAGCATTCCGTATGTTTTTACCCAATCAATCCTTATTGCTTCTTTCTACTAAGGAAAATTTGTAATAGTAAAAAAAAGTTTTTCTAAAAACATGTTAGAAATGTGTTTCGAGGTTTTTTGGATCATACTTTAATGTCTTTGGAAAATGTCTGTACAGATGTATGTGTGTGACTAAGTAGAAACATATATTATTTTATCATTAAAAATTACACGATGACTACTCGACGACTATTTGACTAATGCTCTACGGGGCACCAATGCCATTACAGTGCGGACGGCAACGACACTATTAAATTAAATGTAACACAGGCTCCTGGCATAGCAAGAAGCATATCGTTTAATATATTCAGTGGAGGCATTAATATGCAAAATGAAATGTAAAAAAGGCCATTTTCATTTTGTCCAGAAAGATAAAAAAATAATAAATCTCGTTGTGCAATTAAAAAGTCATTAAGCAGATGGGCATAGCTGGCGATTGATTCCGATAAAGCCGTAAAACCACTGGACGCAATTTATTTACATATTTTTCATATCGTTCGCTCGACTACGCAGCCGATAAACTAAAACAAGCTAACGCTCTCATTCCTTGAACTTTTTCACTTCGTTCTTTTTATCGTGAGGCATAAACTACCGGTAAAAGGTTAAAAAAATGCCATTTCCCTTATTTACTATTCCAGGCCATCGCATGCAGTTCGCGGAGTTTAAAGGCTCACGTAATTCTCGCGAATAGCCTTTCTGCGCCGATATAAAAAAAGGAGAGTATACGTGTCGAACGGCTTTGCCCTTACCGCCTGCAACTAGCTAAGTTTGATTAAAATCGTAGTTGTGGTGCGCGCACATCCACACACACACCCAGACACACAGACACATGCGCATCCAGTCCGATGCTTCCTTGTTAGTCCAGCTGAGACCTTTTTTTTTTGTTCGCGGTCTCAGCCGATCGTAGTTTTCGTTTAATGACAGGACTGGGAGAGTCGCGTGAAAAAGTACAATCGCAATCAACGCGGCTCGAGCAAACACACGCTACCTACATATATACCGTGGCCGGGGGTAAAAGCAGTGCGCGAGAGAAAGCTCGGGGGTATCTTATACGAGTCGAAGGAGAGCTAAAAGAGAGACGACAATGTGTGTGTGTGTGTGTGTGTGTGTGTGTCTGCGTGTGTGTACGAGCGAGTGATCAGATCAGTGTGTTGATCCAGTCGGAAGAATAGAGAGCGAAACGATGAGAGGAGCGCGCGGCGAGTTCCAAGTCGCAACGTGGTCTCGATGGAGAAGAGCTGCTGGTCCGCGGCCTGACAAAGACCTGAAAGAGGGACTGCTGGAGAATAAAATAAAATATAGAGGACAAGGACGGGGGGCATCTCTCCGTTGCATACTGATTGGCCCAGTCGCCGAGACGCGACGCCCCGACGCCGTTCTTACCCCCCAGCGTTTTTCTTCCTCTTTAGTACAACTTCTTCTCTCACTTTCTCCTTCCTTGTTTACACTTGATCTACTGGCCCCTCTCTCTCTCTCTCTCTCTCTCTCTCTCTCTCTCGTCTGCAGTCGGTACAGGGGATCGTTCGTCTTTGGCGATGTCAACATCCTCGCGGGGAAGGATATTGCAAAAAGGGTAGAGGAAGTTTTGCCGATCCTCGTCGCGCGGCGTAACGTAACTAATTTAGCGTTCGACGCGAGGGCCGCTTCTCCTTTATATATAGTGGTGACGCAGCCGCCTCGCTTACTTATTCAAAACTGCGCAGACGGATCTGCCTTAAAAGTTAAGGGACTCGGGGAAATTTAAAATGCTAATACATCCTATTTATTATTAGTCCAATCATACTCTTTACAAATAAGTTACGACTACCCCCCAAGCTTCAGCGAGGAAATTTCTGCATCAATTTAAAGTTGAGATGCGCGGAAAGGCTGGGATGCGACATCAATTTTTGAGAGACCGACAGCAGCAGGCACGAATTCTTCCGCCATTGCTTGGCAAAACATGCGTAAAGCTTGATTTCGTTGGAGCCTGTATATACATTCATTCGTTTAAAAGCTTACAATTTTAATACAAGAATTAAAGTAGCAAACAGTTTTCAAAATGGCCTTAATTCTGTTAGCTCGGTATATATCCGCCTCACCGGAGAGACGAAAAAACCTTTTTTCGAAAACCAATTATCGCGGAATTAATGTGGCGGAAGAAAAATACTTAAAAAAGCAAGAAGGTGGACGATAAGAAACGCAGAGAGAGAGAGAGAGAGAGAGAGAGCAGAAATTTTTATATTTTATACGTATAAGGGAGCAAAGAGCGTCCTCCAATGAATCACTGAATTTACCGAGCCCCACTGCAGGATAACCTCTGCTGTTTGCACCATAAATCAGGCTGTATCTCGAGCTCGAGAATGAGGGCTTCTTCTCCCCCTAGGTTTTTTCTCATCTTTCCCTCGCGTCCTTCGCGTCCCTCGCTTCTCTCGCTTCCCGCGCGCCACCCTCTACTCCTCGCTCTACTCCTCGCTCTACTCGCCAGCTCCATCGCCACCAGCTCGCGACGCGACTGTCCCTTTCTCACTTAAAATTCCTTTGCGAACGATAAAAGCTCATCCGCGGACTCGCGCGACGATTCACTCGCCGGTGAAGCGAGTGAGCCAGACGAAGAGGAAAAAGAGTAACATATTTTCGACATTTCCGGTCTCCTCTCTTCAACCGGGCGCTCCGAGGAAAATAAATAATCGAGACTTTTGTGCGGGAGCGAGGGTAGAAAGCAGCTTCTGGCGTCAGCGGCAGCAGCAGCAGCAGCAACGCATTCTCCCTCGCCGACAGGATTTCTCACCTGTTCGCTGTTGGCCGCGCGGAAATATCTCATTCCATCCGAATGGAAATGTCGATAGCAGCAGGCCCGAGAGTTGGCTTGCGAGTTGACGCGCCAGGAGAGGGAGAGAGGAGGAGGATGGCCGAGTATTGTCAGAGGCGCGCGGTTTTATTGCCGAATCAGCCCGACTGCAGCCGGGGGACACCTTCTGTTCGATCGGTTCCCACGTTGCGTTTGGCTGCTTTACCGCTGCGTGCAGTACGCGTTCGGGGCCGTAGTGTTATATCGGCGCGAGGGGCAATAGCGACGCACCTGCGGCTTTTGCGCCGCGGTTTAAGCGACTGCTCGCGCCGCCCGCCAAGCCCCCCCGTAACTTTGCACTATATTCATTTTGTTACTTAACTTTTCTTCCAATTGTGGATTTATGCGAGCGAGCGCGAGTACCTCCCTCTTTCAACAAGTTCTCAGTCAGAGTTCCTATTGTGAGCGGAGCTTTTGTGAGCGCGAAGCTGAAGGCGGATTGAAAGCTCCTGTGTGTTATTCTTGAGGGCAGATTCTCGCAGTTCTCCTTTGCTTTTATGTGTTATTCTTTGCTCGCGGGCCACCGCACAGCTGCTGAATATGCAACTGGATGCAAGCATATTTAATGTTGCGAGCGAAAATTTCCTTATCAACCTGCATGATCTCGAGGTGTTTCTATGAAACAAAATATGTGTCTTTTTATACGGATTATGACTATTCTTATTTGTACTTCAATGGGATCGTGCTAAAATATTTTTTGGCATTTTTTAAGCCAGTACATTGAAAACAAGCACAAGAGTAGAAAAAGTTTTATTGTTCGTAAGAAAAAAAAACGTTCTTTCATTTGACGAGTGACAAACATGACTTCTTCGGAACTGTTGTCAGATGTAACAATATAATTATAGCAAAACTGAAGTTAAACAAAACTTAAAATTGTATTCGATTATTGCAACTTTTACGTCTAGGATCAGTATTGTATCCAGATTGTTATAAATATTATACAATAAATTTAATAAAAAGCACAAATAATTACATAAATGTTTATAAAAACCATTGTAAACATTTCTTTTTCAAGCGAATACAAATTCATTCAAACAAAAACCGGATTTGTTTGTAAACTAAATGTCTATATATGCAAATAACAAAGTTATGATAAAGCTGCGATCTGTGAGAGAGTAGTAAAAAACTTTGTTTTTCTTTCTTGTACCGCGCTAGTGAATTAAAAACTTCTGTTATATCTGCACACTTTTAATTTAATTAACTTCGATTTGTAAATTTCACAACCCTTTAGTTCGAATTGCTCGATTCCAATAATATTTTTAAACGGATTACAAATCTATCTTACAAAATATCAGTATTTATTTTTAAT
Source organism: Megastigmus stigmatizans (assembly GCA_900490015.1). NCBI lineage: Eukaryota > Metazoa > Arthropoda > Insecta > Hymenoptera > Megastigmidae > Megastigmus > Megastigmus stigmatizans. The sequence continues at coordinate 36,530 of UELV01057341.1, forward strand.
CGAATAATGTAATAAAATAATTGTGCTTACAAGATCTGTTTAAGCATGTTTAACAACATTGAAATATTTTAAATAAAATGTAAAAGATGCAACAAAATTTTGTGTGTTACAAATGAATAGCACACATTATATAAAAATTGTGGAACACCTTCTTCAAAAAACACCCAATTTTTTGGTCCTAGATGCCACTGTATTTCAACATTTAACTCTATAACTTTTTATGTTAGCGTCCTAAAACAAAATTAAATACAATATTTCGGATAGTTTAAAGCCTAATATTTCAAAAGTTGTAACCAGATATTTTCTACAGGTCAATTATAAATATTATAATTACTTTTCGAAAAAGAGTAAGTGCTTTTTGTTTTTTTTTTATTCGAAAAACTTATTATTTGAAATTCAGAAAAAAGGCGACCTACGTAGTAGGAGCTTTGTAACTAAATGTGACCAAAATATCTACTCTTTAAAAATCTGTTGAATTTTTTCGATTTCATTCACTTGAAACCAAGATATGCACGTTAAATACTGGAAATAGTACTTATCTACCGTCAAAAATTCTGGTGATTACGAATATTCATATTGTACACATTGGCAAAAAATATTGCCATTATTGTAACAACTTGCTTGCAAACCTATATATATATATATATAATCAGTCTGTAATTATGAGGTAATATGTATGCAAATCTTCCCCATACTTGAATGATGACGATAAACTTTGTAGCGTATAATAAAATAATAGGTTATGGCAAATTGGAAAAAAATTTACTAAAAATTTTTGATCCTCATCAATAAACGACTAGTCTAATTTATTATATGTAGAGTATCGAAAGAGAAAGTAAATCTCTTTTAATTAAGAGTAGCTCTTGAAATCCTTATTGAGACTATAGGCTCTCTAGACTCGCGATATTCGCACATAACCCGGACGTAAGGCGAGAGAGTAAAAGTAGAGCGATTATTCAAGTATCGGGCGTAAGATATCGCGACTGCTCGCAATATAAACTTTAATTTCGTCTACGTTCTTCTAGATACGCTTCGCTCACTTTATATTTCAATTACGCGGTACTTGAATAATAATAAAAAACGAGTCGCAGGCGCACCAGTAACGGTAGCGGCAGCAGCAGCAGCAACGTATTTATTCAGCGGGTATAACGAATTCAGCGGGAAATTTAAATCCTGCGCGCACTTTGCCAACTCCTAAGGAGGATTCGATCGCGCGCCGCTTGCCACCGCCTGACGACGAAACTGAGCTACACTCGAGTTAACAGTCGAGCTGCGACTTATACAACGCCCTCGACGATGCTTTTCCTCGTTTCCTTCGTTTTCTTTAGTTTTTTTCTTCTTTTTTTTTTACTTCAACTCGGGAAAATTGAATGGGAATCTCTTGATGATAGCCGAGTCGCGAGTCTGCTTAAAAAGCTCTCCGCACTACATCTCTCCCTTTTCGCAGCTTCGCTTTAAATGCTAATGCTTTGATCCTTTTCTAGCAAACGTAAAAACTGTATGGAGGAAAGGGAAAAAACTGAGAGAGAGAGAGAGAGAGAAAGAGAGCGAGAAAAAAGTGAAGCAGCGCGAACGAGCTGTTAATGACTGCGGCGCTGATGTAAGCGAACGAATTTGAAATTATTCCCCATATAAGTACTCGAGGCTTTATACGCTTCGGTCTGCGTGTCCCTGGACTGGAAAAAGTGGGTGGGTAAGAGAGGGGCGAGCCGAGATATGGAAGGGGAAGACTGCAGTTGTATCTTTCGTCGCCCGAAGCGCCTCGCTACACCACTGGCGCGCGCGCGCGCGCCGAGCATTAGACTTGGACTAATTAAAAGCACGCTCGAATTAACCGGAGATAACGAGCGAGTATTCAAGCCCACCCCCCAGCCCCGCGCTAACGCGCGACAAGCGCTATTTCGCATCGCCGCGGGATTTCCCTATATACACCTCGCTCCTTGCCTCTCTCTCTCTCTCTCTCTCTCTCTCTCTCACGAGCTTCCTTCCTAATTGATAGCTGCGAAGCAAAGTTCTACGAACGCTCCGCGGCCTTTAACAATACCCGGACGAGCGCTCGCGCAGGCACACGCCCACGTGCGGCGCGCGCGGCCGGGAACGAGCGAGTCTCGAGCCTCGGCTGGATGCACCTGTTGAGGTCGGGAGCTGCACGATTCTTACGTAGCCTGGAAATGCGTCGCTGTTAGGGGAGCCGAGGGACTCGAGCCAGTGCACGCACCGATTAACTTTATTTCCATATCTAGATTTTTATCACGCTCGCGCCCGGGCTGCAGCCGCGTGGGAGATCGATGTACCGCTGCGAGAGCCTTTAGTCGTTATTTTTTTAATTTTCGAATAGACTCGCCGCAAGCTCAAAGGGGCAGTGCTTTTTTCCCCCATAATGATAGGGAAAAAAAATTTTAAAAAAAACATTTGAAAAGGAAATGTTATCTCCAGCCGGATTACTCGCGTTAATAAAGTAAATTGACGTAGTCTCGATATAGAGGATGCCCGCGAGTGTTCGAAGGCTATAATTACACGCGCGGTCTACACGAGCCGAATCGATGATATCGGAAAACTGTCGACTCCCCCTTTTATTTCTAAGCTTAAAAAAACGGAAAAGGGTCAAAGAAGATTTCAGTTGGAATGAAATCGTCAATCAGCTGAATGTCCCCGGGATTCGCATAAAAGAAGATCAACGATACAATGTATTTTGAGGATCTAAAGTCTCAAGTATAAACTCAACTATGCTTTATATTTATTAGCTACAAAAAAATCATTAATTAATCACTGATTCAGATTTAGAGAGTATCTTATCTTTTTCACTCATAGTAAATTCCTCGCTGTAAGATTTAGACAAAAATTGTAGCTGTTATGCGAAAACCATTTTGTCAAACATTTAGTACTAAAGAAAATTTGTATAAAACAGGTTGTGAGCAATTATTCTTGAGAAAGCTATTAACCCAATAACCTCGCTGCGTCTTAGAACTTATAACAGGGATAGGAATACAATATATTTTGAATAATGAATAGCAGCACGATATAGGCTTTGAATGATGCAACGAACTCGAGTATATATAGAGCACCTTGCGGATCACAAACCAACTCCTCGAATTTCATCGACGTCAATATTCCTGATCGCACATCCTCTCGCGCTGCAGACTGTTCATAATTGAGAGGAAAGCGAAATCGATCGAGAAAGACGATCAAGGGGGTTGTGGGTGTGGGGAGTATGTGCACGGATACAAAGTCGCATCGAAAAACACGTAATTCCCCGGCCTAATGGATCCGCGAAACATATCGCGCTTAATCCAAAGCCGATCCCCAAGCCCCCGGTCGAGCGCTAATTGGAAAGTTGTCGCGCGCTGCTAAAATCCTGGGAACGGCGGCGGCGGCACGCCAACCCCTCCTCTCCACTGCTGCACCTCTGCATGTGCCCTATGCGAATCGCGATATACGAAGCATAACGAGCACGGCACAGCTCGCGCTATGCTCCATGGCACAGTCAAACTTGATGAATGTTCGCTAATGAAATTTATGCGTAATCTACCCGAGGGATGTTTCCCCTCAGCTCTGACAGTCTCCTACAGCTCGACGTGGCTTCCGGGGAGCTTTCCGCGACCTCGTTCGGAGTGAGAGGATCTTCCTAGCTTTGCTTTGCCTGTACAGGGTAGGTAATCGTGTTTTCTTACGTGTGCAACGTTTGCTTCCGAGTAAAGGAACTTTTGGGTTGGCGAAAAAAAGGGTTTCGAAACAACGTTGTAGAAGTATGTTTTCGTTAGTACGATTTTTCGCCTGTAAACCAGGTTGAAAATTGAAGATCTGGTCAACGGAGATCGATTTAATTTGCGTTGAATTCAAGCTTTTTAGTGAATATTTTTTGTGAGACAACTCGACTCACTCGTCATCTTATAAAAATTTGAATATTATACGAGGGAGGAGAAAGATATTGAATATGCAGATTGAATGCGCGGTTTTGTCAATATTGTGGAAAATCTTCTCTCACCGGGTAAACTGTTGTCGAGTACGGTGCCTCGGGAGATTTTGACCCTCGGCCAGAGCATTATTACTCAATCGCATCAAACTCTGCTTTTACTCTTTTGTCATGTTCAGCATTCTTCGCATTTTCCTCATGACGTTGAGCTTACGTACGAAGCATCTATTGGTTCTTTCAAAAGTCGACTTAAATGTTAAATAGCCGAGCCTCGACACCCAATACATTGAAAAGCGATTTTGCATACAACGGCTTGCAGAGGTAACACGATCAGTGTTCTAAAGAGTTAGATATACGAAAGAATTTAATTCGTTAAACGATAGGAAAATGTATAAAGCATTTCCTTAAGTACTACGACTCGGGTATGTATTCTCCTTTGAATGTACAATATTAGGAACTATACTTTGACTTTGCATTGTAGAATCGAGGAGCTCGAAATAAGTTGGCCAGAGCTGCGGAAAAGCTAGGAAGCCCGCGCGGAAATGCCCGTTCGAAGAGTCGAATAGACCGTAGAAAGGTGATGAAAAAGGAACGGGGTATATAAGAAGCAGCCGCAACTGATGGGGCATATTCATCCGGAGCTCTCGGCGCGGCTGCAGCCTCAAAGATCAGCGAGAGCGAGGGGGAAACGGTTGCAGCAGGAAAGCAGGATGCCGCGGGAGCCCGGAGGCTTGGCGCCCACGGTGTACAGACCGAAACCCGGCTCGCTTTAACCAGATTCGCTTCGACCGCAGTTTACTCGTCCGCGGGCTAACTACGTCTGCGGGCTACCCTGTCAACACTACCAGTATATACATATATGCATATACATACTCCTACTCGAAATTCATCCGCGAGCTGGATATATATATATATATATATATATGTAGGTACACACGGAGACGCACGACAAATAGCGCGACTCGTGTACAAGTACACGTCGGAGGAGAGGAGGGATGGGCGCGGACGAGGAGGAGGACTTTGCCTTATCGAGCGAGGAGCTATACTTCCGAGCTCTGCGGAGACGCGCGATGCTTATCGGGGAAATTCATAGAGTCCGGATATGATGCGCCGCGCCGAGTCGCTGATTTCCATTCTCTCCTATCGACGACACTGCGGGGAATGGAAGCACGAGCGGACGGGCCAAACCTTTTTTTTTTTTAACTCCGCGGGCCGGGAGGGTCGAAGATAAGCGCGGAAGATGAATGCGCCGCGCGCACGCGGACAAAGTTTTACCTCCCAGGATCCTGGATCCGGATAAGAGGCGCGACCGCCGCTCGCCTTTCAAACCTCCCCCTCGCTTAATTCAGCAGAAGTAATTAATTTAGTGGGTAGATTTTTGGCTCCTGCAGGCAACAATTCGGCCTGCAACTGATTATTAACTTGACATAACTGAACTCGATTGCTTTTTCTTGCTCTGACTAGCACACGCATTTTATATAAAGGAGCAATAGACATTAGGCTCCCAGTATTACTATATGCTACATCGATTTTCTAGAGTCACTCTCAATATGTCTTTTTATGGAACTGCAAATATTGGACCTGATGGAAACGTCGAAATGCGAATATAACTGCGGTCTTACATTTCGATGCTACTGGCTCAATACTTGCAGAACCTCCAGATTCCCAGACCAGAGTGTTTTATTATAGCACAAAAATATCGACGAATGAATGGTAGCCGACACCAGAATCGCGGTATTAGAATTTATCACGTGTGGTCAAAACGTTAGTTATACTATCCATTATTCTTTAAATATTTTCGCTGAAGTAAATTGCCATTTATTTCCGTAATCAAAGTTGGCAGGTAATTGGTACATTGACATCCATTATTTGCAGAAACAGCGTCTACTTCCTTTTTCAATATTATGCGATGTAATAAATAGATCAATAGAGGCGGGGCGGTTCTCCTTTCGGAATACATTGCACTTTTAAAATATGAATAAATTGTTAATAACTAAAATTAAAGCACTGGTTGTTCTTACGAGAGTAATGGAAAATGTTAAACTGGCTAAACAATTATCTGCTAATGTCTGTATATCGAAAGCCACTTGTTCGCTCCTTTCGAGCAAAATGCACAAGCTGAAATCCAGCTTAATCGGTAATGCGAGAGTTTATTGTTCAATCGATACGTCAACATTGTAACTCCTCTCCAATCACGTCCGCTTGAAAAAATTCCGCGACTCCCAGCGAAGCGTGAATGGGCTTTAATTTACACGCGCCCTCTCGTCCTATACATATATGCACCAATGTATACGATGGAATACAGGACGCATTTACGATTTAATCGATCGCAGCCGATCAAAGCCGAGCGAAACTGCGAAGGAACCGAGAAAAATGACAGACTGCAGACAGGCAGTTGACAGTTGAGTCAAGTTATATATGTATATATATACCAGTGCGAAAATAAAACTCATCTTCGCCTCTAGCATCCACTACCTGTACTGTGCAGAATGTGATTTGACGCGAATCAAAAGAACCGCGAAAGCTCGCAAGACATATCCGTGGCTCGAGGCCCCGAGTCTCGGGAGACGCGGCTCCTTCCTTTCCTTCGTGTTCCGTCGTCTAGCTAAGCGGCGCGGTTTTTTTCTTCGGCGGACCGCTCGAAGCGCTGGATACGGAGGGAGAGCAGGAAAAGGGATCGCCGCGCTCGCCAAGCACAACAGTTTAATGCTCGCGATAAAGAGAAGGAGAACTGCAGGAAATGAGAAGAAGAAAGGCGGTCGCGGCTTTTTAACGTTCAAGCTCGAGCGATTCGCTCAGCTCTCGCAGCGGGATATACAGATATATAATACGTATACGCGCGGGAATTTTTCCCTTCCGAAAGCAAACGAATGCGCGGCTGCGGGGCACCGTTACCCTTGTCGGCGCGAATCGGACAGAGCGACATAAAGAAGTGGGAAGAAAGCGCACGGACGGGGGGTAGAAACAGAAGGCCAGAGAGATGCAAAGAGCGTAAATCTGGACGAGACGGAAAGGAAATTTGTTTGCGCGAAGCCGGCTCTCTCTCTCTCTCTCTATCTCTCTCTCTCTCTCTCTGTGATATGCTCTTTGGGCGCTTTGGGAGTGCTGTATCGAAACGTGCCGAGGACGAGTTGCGGTGGCTCGTGGAAAAAGCTTGGAGATGTATTCCTGACGAAATGAGGATTTCTCTGATAATTTTTTAGCACTTTACAATTGAGAGATTCATTTCATTTTGAAACTATAGTTCACGATCAATTAAAGAAATTTACCGCATTTCTAATGAAACAGCACACTGAGCGAAAGAATTTAGTAAAATAATTAATCATGATATGGTCGTTTTCTTGTAAAAAGTTAGCACGACGATCAAAAGTTTTCGTCGGTTGATCCATTTAGCGTGCATTCGTTGAAAACTTATTGGAGCAAAATTTTTAATTAGGCAAATCACGTTCTGAGGAGTTCTGCAGCCTCTTCGCAAATTCGGCTCGTAGAAAGCTCAACGAGATTTAAAAAACTTGGCGGTAAAGCACAATTTTTTTCTTGACGCTCGCGGGCTTTATACATAAATTAAAACGTTATTTTTTTTTTATCGCGTACATAGACTACGCGCCATTCGCATTAACCTTTACAAGATTTTCAGCTCACTGACGAGCGTTTACGACTTTCCCTGCGCGCAGCTTTTCCATTATTCGGTCGAAAGAACAAAAATACCGACATATCTACCGCAAGCGAGGCCAAAGCACCGTTGGGACAAAAAAGAATTTTAGGCAAAAGCGAGAGATAAAGGGATGCAAAGGTGGACAAAACTGAAGCGTGCGCTGAATAAAAATAAAAAAGCTTACTGCGTGGAGATAATGAGAGGACGCTGAGCTCAAAGGGGAGAGCTGCGCAGTGAAATATATAGATGGATATCGGTTTATTTGTGAATAAAATGTGTTTTTACAAAAGTAGAGATTGAGAAGAGACTAAAGAAGAAAGAAAAGTAATCACTCGGAACAACAACGCAATCGTATAATAGTCGCCTTGTTCGTCGCTCACCCACGGAAGATAAAATGCACTATTGCTCGACCTGTGCTTTATTATTATACTTTCATCTATACCGCAAGTTGTATTCGCGTTTCTACTTAGATTAAGTTCTACTTAGGTTAACTACTTCGTTTTATCGATAAGCAGTGTATAGATAATAACTTAAATTGTTGCGAAAAAAATGATAGTAAAAATATGATTTTACGGAAATATTATATTTCACGACACAAATCTACCGCTATTAAATGTTGAACTTAGGAATTAGATAAGATAATGAGTGTTTGCTTTTCATTGGTTGATTCTAGGCAGAACCCGCCCTTATCTACGACAGCGTTCAAGTATTCGCCGTAGGCCTTCGAACTCTGGAGCAATCTCATGCTTTGAGGCCGATGAATATTTCCTGCGAGCTCGAACATCCTTGGGACGGTGGATTATCCCTAATCAACTACATCAACTCGGTATGTTACCCTTAACAGCATCATTCTCCTTTTTCTCATTTTTCTTTTTCACTATACTTACTTTTATTATGTTTAATATTATATACCTTTTATTCTACCATAGCATGTTCGAGTATTTTCCTTTTACTTGTTACATTCCTAGAGTTTCAAATTAATCATGCTGTAGAAAATTTTCTAGCTGTAAGTCTTCAGTTATTAAAAGTTGAAATTGATTCGAATGTAGCAACAGCATACAATGTAAACTTGATTGCAGTTCCATACCTTTATAAAGTGGTGAATGATATTCTCATTAATAATTGATGTTCATTTTCTTGGCACTATGCGTAAATTGATATTCAAACCTTAAAGAAAATATACCGATAGCTACAAGTTTTCTTTTAATTAGTAATCGGATACTTGCGAGGTCCATCAGTTCTGTACATCTCTCATTCAATTTATAAACTGCAATGGATCTCATTATAACATTCCGTAATTTTAAAGCACACGTTCTAATCCGTCCCAGTTGTATTAACGAGGTATCGAAATTCTACCTTTATCAATCTAACGGGATTAAGGACCGAATACCAAAGACAGCTGTAATTAAAAAAAATGCGTCGCATTATGCTAATCCCGAATAGAATGCAGCTGCCCTACTTCCTTTAGGCATTATCTATCGCCAGGCAAAGTTTTGAGCCAATATTTTTCAAAGTGTCATTGAAATATCTGCTTAAAACTTTACCCGACGATAGATAATAGATAAAAGAAACGCCCCTGTATATTCTGGATTTTCATGATTCGTAATAGTTTTTCCATTAGCGCGAATTATTAGTTTTCGTTCGGTACAAAAATGTAGGACGCGAAAGTTTCAATTTTTAACTGAGTTTAACACACTCATAATAAGAATATACTACAGAAATCGACTGGTCGGTATATAAATTTCAGTCTGGAGCTGCTCTTTAATTAGTAGTTAACGTTAACATGCTTTGAAAAGCCGAAATATCTAGACTTTAAATAAACACAATGGAGCACACATATCACATTGGACCTATAGGAGAATAATGTACGGAGTTTGAAGGATACCCGAGTAGAGGAATAAAAGGGAATCTCCGAAATGGCAATTATATTCCCCCTCTGCGCTGCCATTGACGAGGCACTTTTCTTTAGAAGAACCAATTCATGTCGGATTAAACGTTGGCTAAACGAAAATGTTAAGAAGGAATGTACCTCTCGGTTTGGTCTATCCCGCATCCCTTTAAAAAAAGCAATAAACCCATATTGCATTATTCCTATAGCAGAGCATCTATTGTGATGCACAACCTCCATTAATATTCAAAGTTATACGGCAACACATGAACTCTTTCTCGCCACATTATCAGAATGGAGTGCAGGACGAGTAAATGGAGAAGCAAATAGGCGCTCGCCGCGTAAAATCAAATGCTCGAGGGTCAAGGTGGGGGAGGGGGAGTGCGGAAAAAGAGGGGAAATGATTAGGCGGCCGCGCATCCGGATAAATGGACGCAATCAGACATCGATCGGGCACGGGTGTGAGTGCATGGGAGGGGAGGGGGTGGACGACAAGCGGTATGAACTTGCTGGCGAAGCAGATTGTAATGGTTTACGGGCGACGGTGGTAAAAATTACCAAAAGTTCGCCAATACTCGACTCGCGCCGTCCCGACGTGCCGGAGACATAAGAGTGCGCTCGCGGCCGCCGGGCTCTGGCTGCTGGGTTACCGTAAATTATCGCCCGGAAAGATTTGGCGGGGCGCCAAAGCGAACGATATCCGGAGTCCGCGTCGAGGCCGAGCTCGTTTCCAGCTCTCTTCTGGTCCTCCC
>UELV01057342.1:2483-20687 GCA_900490015.1 Megastigmus stigmatizans
GGGGGGGGGGGGGGACTTGCGCGAGAGACCCGGCCGTAAGAAGAACGAAGGTTGAGGCGCGCATACGCGCCGCGATACGAGATTTTGAAACGTTCCAGATTGCCGATGTCCGTTTCGCTTTGTCTCTCTTCTACTCTCTCCATCTCGCTTGCACTCTCTTTTTTCATAGCTCCAACTCGGTTTTTGCAGCGCTACATCCGAGGCTACACGGAACGCGGACTTCTTTTATGTGGAGGGTGAACTATGCTTTAGAAATGTCAGAACGGTTGGACGGTTATATTGGATTTGTGTATGGCCGATTTGGAGTTATTTTCGCTTAGTTATCAATGGGACGAGATAATAGAGGCGAGAAGAATTCGATACTACTTTACGAGATTAAATTTTTCTACCTTTTCTTTTTTTCTTTGTTTCATTAGGATGATCTTTTGTATTAAACTTGATTAATACGGCAATGTTTTTCATCCATTGATGGAATTAGAATGGCAAAGTTTTATTTTTTATAACAAATAAATTGTCACTGAATATAAAATTTCTATATCAAAGCATTTGTTTAAAATCCTTTATATTTCATTTTACAATATTTGAGAAATTAATTCGAGATATTTTTAAAGTAATTCCGATTGAGCATGTCCTCATCCATAATGATGCAGGCGTTTTCTCCCAGCAAAATAAATCCACGACTTAGGAGGTCTTTACTCGGTTCATTTACCGCCACGCCATAAAATTTACATTCTTGCCGCTATTGTGGCTCGCTTTGCATGACATGTTAATTCACACCTATGCGGATATTCACGATGAACACGCCGCGATGCCTGCGGTGCATAAATTTCGATCGCAAGTTTAAAATATGTTAATGAACGTGGATGAAAAATAAAATAAATACTTTAATTTATTTCATAACACTACAATTATATAACGTATTCCTTACATTTAGAATTTTAAAGCTTCCACTCAACAACTGTCTAGTCTTACAAGTATACAATAATAATGTTCGTTAAAGCCAAAGACCAAAGTGATCAACATTCTTTAAAGTATAGACGAATACTTGCACATATACAGGCTGTTAACGAACAGATTATCACTTTCGACGGAATCGGGTAGAGCGAAAAATTCTAAGGAAAAAATCATTAAGAAACTTTTCGATCCGATCAGTAATAACTGAGTAATAATCGATTGAAAATCAGTCGATCGCGCCAATCAGCGTAGAGCTATAGCCGCAAGCGGAGCACGAAGAGTACAGAGTATAAGCCCTCATTTCTCATACGCAATTCGACTATTTGACCGCAGCTACGGCCATGGAGCGCATCCGTATATACGCCGAGCTGGATAATGATGGAACGTGCGCAAGATAGGGAGAGGAGCTTCTGCACTGGCGCAACATTAATGTACGGGATTATTATTCAGGGAACGTGCGAGCGCGTACGCATACGCTGTGAGCTGCTACTGCTGTGCTGTTGTTGATGCCGCCGCCGCCGCTGCGAGAAGATCGAAACGCGAGCTTTGGTCACGAATTGCTCGCATTTTGTGTGCGTATGTATATGGCGTCAGCCTCCCGAGCTCGTACGACTTTGAACAACGGAGAGTTCAAACACCATGGTTAATTAAATTTGTGATAGGCGATAGGTATATATCCGCCACTCGATGGCTGTCAATTTTTTCGTTGAATTTCAAAGAAAAAGCTGCATTGGAGTGACGCAATAATGGACGGTTGACGCGCGAACACAACCGAACTGCCCAAAACATTAAAAGCGAATTAGGGCCACCAAACTGCGAAGGCCGGCTCCACCGTAGACCTTCCGCCTGTAGCGAGCAAAAATTTCCATAGCCCAAAGGTGACGGCCTGCCGAGAGAAATGGAAGATAGCTACATTGGCGCATATCCTGGCCGATACCCTCGATAAGAGAGAGCAATATCGCGTTTCACGCCGAAACGCGAAACATGTAAAACGTCGGTTTTCGGGCGCGGCGGTAGTGGATGGAGGAGGAGGAGGACGATGAGGACAGAGCCCAACGGGATTTCGCGCCTGGCCAAGTATACGTGCATGATCCGGCTGCCACGAGGAGCAACAGCAGAGGACGACAGGAAGCTCCGCGTCGGCGAAATTCAAGAAGGTCCTTGTTACCGGTGCCCACTCGAAAATTCTCCAGAGGCTTGGAGAGAGAGAGAGAGAGAGAGAGAGAGGGAGTAGCTAGGCTGCAGTCTCGCTTTAACTTCGAGTACCTTTCCTGTCCCTTTTGTGATCGCGTCCGCGCCTACTTCTTTTTAATCCCTTTTTTTCATGGCGGGTGTACGTTGTGCGTCGCTTTGAGAGTGTACACCATGCTATTGTGGAGAGGAGACGGTTTCGGAATTCTTTTTTTTTCGGGCAGTATGCAAAGGTGCAGAGACGGGGCTTTATCCGCAAGTCTTGGGGCGATTTTAGATAATGTGATGAGTTTTATAAGCAGCACAAGCTGCTTTCAGCTGCTAATCCATTTTTTACCACATCAGTGTTTGCGGAATCAAGACGAATATCGTAATGTAACCCCTTCCTTGAAATAAAAAAAGTTCATTCGAGTCCAGGCGATACAACAGCCACTCGCTCAGCCAATACATTCATTATTGAAAACAAAAAGTCGCCGAAGAAGCGACGATATTTCCCCGAAGCCTTTCAAAAGTCTACGCAGCGTATCTCTCTCCATTCATTTGTCCTTCCAGCTGCCTTATTCACCATAATTTCCCCGTCATTACACATTCACCAGACTTCGTTCCGCCGATCGATTCTCTCTCTCTCTCTCTCTCTCTCTCTCTCTCTCTCTCTCTCTCTCTCTCTCTCTCTTCGTCTCTCTTTCTCTATTTCGTTGAGTTTCGTGTCCCCCTAGCGACGCGCTCGACGTGTGTTAGGCTCTCGGGAATGTGTACATCCCACTTTTGTAGCGGCGCTCAAGCAGATGCGCGGGGCTCCTTCTTGCGAATTTGTGTATATACGCGCGCATATGTGTATGGGGTTCGAGGTGTGAGTGGCACGCCGAAAATCCTATCGACCCTTTGCCCAGACATTTACGGGGCGAAGTGCTTCCTTCTCTTTCTCAACAATATACACCAGCTCTCACACTGTTTCTCTTACACACTTAAGCTTCTTCCCTCTCTTTCGTCTTCTTTTTTCATTGAAGGTGTTGTGATTTCATTTCAATGACTACTAATCTATCGATCATTAACTGAAGACTCCTTCAGAAAAGAATCTAAAATAAATAATATTTTTGCAAGTATCATTGACATAAACTCTTTATCTAATCGTAATTTCCTAATTATCGACTATTAGGAATAACCACATTTTTAAAATTCTACTGCACGAATGGTAGCTTACTACAGAGAACTGTTATTCAACCGCATCAGGGTTTTCTCGATCTTCAACCTGAAGTTCCACCGTTCATTCTTAGTCATTGAGCTCTCTTTTTTGCACAGTCTTCCATAGCGCAGAAACAATGATCACGGAGTCGAGTCCAAAATCCTAATACCCTATCGCGCAATCATCTTTCTCCCATGTTGTTCACGTGGGGCGATGGGGTAGAAAGAGAAAGACTCGCACGCGTGGAAAGAGGAAAGTGGAGGGGAATGCAGAGACTGGCGATAGGGGGTGAGGAGTCAGGGGGTGATAGGGTACGAGGAAACTCTGTGGCACGCGTTCGTCTGTGAACATCGGCTGATTGATTACTTTTGTTGGTGCTCGCTCGAAATCATCAGTTAATTAATCGCGCGCTACTGCCTATAATAAACGCATTGCGACGGCTATTGGCAGTCGCGCATTCGTCATCCTGCCTTTCGATATATATGTGAGGGTCATAAAATGCCCTCTCTCTCACTTTCTCTGGTTGTTTTTTGTCGTGGTCGTAGGACGTTGATGGAAGTTTGATGGGTTAGGGATTCTTGTAGAGTGGAATTTGCTCGTGCCGAGGGTTGTAGGTTCATGATTAATCGCATGAAATCCATATGAAGTTGTGAGATTTTCTTACTTTTCGTATTTCCTGCTTTCGGGATTGGCTTTCGTTTTGATTTGATTATATACGCTCCATTTCTTAGTTCTCACAAATCTGCTGTTAATGAAGCGAATAACGCTATTAAATCATGAACATACAACGTCTGATAAGTTATTAATAAACGAAATGAATAAGCAAATAAATTGTGTGTTTCAAAATCAAAACAAGAATATGGGCTGAAGAGACAAAAAAAAAGAGAAAAGTTAACAAAAAAAAATGTACTTAGGCAGAGGCCGAGAGAGACATGAGATTCGGAGGGAGAGGAAGAGCTGGTGGCGTAAGAGAGAAAGAGGAGAGTAGGAAGACAGAGTGAAAGCACGGCCGCAAAGAAGTCGAGATTTATCGAGACGCTGCCGTCGGGGCTTCGCTCGCGTGCACTCCAAATAAGTTATATATTGCGAGGCTAGCCCATAAAAGTCGACGAAAAAGAAATCGGCGCTCGAGCCTCTGGATAGTAGTCGAGCACGAGAGAGAGAGAGAGAGAGAGAGAGAGAGAGAGAGAGAGAGCGAGAGAGAGGAAGAGAGCGGGTGCGGGGAGGGGAAGATAGAATAATAGAACGGCGTTAACAAAACGCGGTGCTTTCCCATAGAAAACTTGTCACCGGGCTCGTTTTGCCATAATGGACAAACTATCTGCCGCGGCTGTTTACCTCACGCTACCAATCTCTCTCTCTCTCTCTCTCTCTCTCTCTCTCTTCTTCCCTTTCTTTGCCATCTTAATGTATGTGAGCGCAGGAGAGGCGAAAAACAGGCGAGCACGAAAAATGCAAAATAGCAGGTGGCAGAAAGCGGGTAAAAACGATGTCTCGCCAGAGTCGGAGTTTATTTTACTCCCTAGTACTGTTTGGTTTATGTGCGAAGCCTACGAGGACTACTCGCTCTTTCCTGGTTCTTTGGTAATTTAAAACCAGTAATGTACTCGAGTATCAAGACTATCAAGAGTATCAAGACCCGTGCACTTTTTAAAATAAACAAAATCATATAATAAATCTAAGATAAATCTCGTTGATCCATTGAAATTTGTTCGGCTCGGATTTCACTCTCGATGGCATTTTCATCGGTTAAACTAATGTTCACCGATCCCGATGAGGAGCGATAAAAATCTGAAGCTCGCAGGTGTCTCGTCTAGGTGGCTGCAGTCCCCTCTCTCAAGCCATTATATACTTGCGGTGAACTCGCAATTTTTCTCGTTAACGATAAATTTCTCGCCGGTCGGACAGAGAGAAACGCGCTGTGTCACTGCCGTCGTCGCCCTCCCACCTCCATAAAAGTTACTTTTTATGCAGTCTTATGGCGGATTTATTAAGATCGCAAATTCGAGTCGAGGCCCGGCGATGTACAGGACTCTTGAAAATTGCAGCCGAGTGCGAGGCGCGCGTCTCCCCCATGCCCTCGTGGCAATTTTTATTTTAAACTTTTTAATGGAATTTTTAGCGGCACTATTAAAAAGTTGCCCATCTAGACTTTTTCTTATTTACACTTAACAGATAAGAAAGATTAGAATGGGTTTTGAATTTGTGTCCTCGAAATTGTTTATATACGAAGTATTTGGAACTATTTTGTTGTATTTTCACAAATTCAAATTAAACGCTCAATAATATCATAGCTTTTAGTACATTGGAGTTAATCCTATAACTCGCAAGTTTATGTCTGATCAAACACGAATGAAATATGGTCGGTATAAGGCACTATAATAAACACTGTACCTTCCGGCCTCAAATGATTGAGATAGCTTTTAAGATATAGATGCAACCCAATATAGAATTTATAGATCGTAAATAGTGTTATCCATAGTCTTGTCTTTAGCTATTAATATACTCATAAATATCAGTGCACCAGCTCTAAAGGCCAAAATTATATATAAGAATGGAAAGTTTCATAATTTTGATTATTTTGATCTATAATGGTCAACTAGTTGAAGATATATCCAAAGCGTCTCTCGTTTTGTTAAAACTTCAAATGTTGAGATTGAAATATACAATCATACATTAGAATATTTATTTCTTTATCTATTGTGATAACCAAAGTTTAGAATTTATTATGATAAACGTACTTCGGTTATGCAAGCATCGTATATTGTATAAGCCTGCATCTGACTGCATCAATGCAGGACAATCTTCATGCGCGATTTTCAGTGCCAGGAAGTTTTAATTGAAGCTAATCCAGAAACTAAATTCACAATAAGCTCCTGCCAAGTTTAAACGCTAGTTTCAGCAGTCCAATGAAAGTAGTCCCAAACTAAATTCCACCCAGCCATTCGAAAGACACATTCCGCCACTCGAAGCTCCCAGTAAACATTCGGCTCCCTTTGGAAATGGTCATCGACATTTTGCAGCCCGACAGTAACGCGTCGGGTTCCCCAAAATTACCAGCAACAAAGCTCATTGTCACATCGGAGCCGAGCGACACGTCAAACCACTCCAGGCTCGATCGGTCTTCCCCGTCACTCTTTCCGATGCGTCATCCCGGCTCCTTCTTCCTCGTTTCTTTCAATTTTCCGCTCATTTTTGACCCGCATCTCTTCGATGCAGGCATCGGCTCTGACTGTTGGTGTGAGGGACGGGAGGTATAGAGCGGCGCCGTCGTGGCCGCTATTTTCGTAGCAAAGTACACACTCCATTAAACGTCGTTACCTACGTCAACACGCTGCGCTCCAGCGACGCAAGTTTACCTCAACCACGACATCGGCGTCGATGCTTGTGTATTGAGGAGCGAGCGAGATATACCGACGAGCCAATGTCTATCCAACTTCGTTAAACATCAAACAACTCCTCTCTCATTCGCTCGCAAAGTCTGCGCCGGGAAAATTGATCGATTCCTTGGGAATAATTTGTTTATATTTCTGGAGCTGCTGTGCAATTTTGACAACAGAGGATATCCCACCTGACACTGTGAATCGCTGTAGTTGTTATTATCATTCGACCATTGTGATCTTCGATTAGGGACGCTGCTGAGCTGTGCTCACGGCTTTATGGCTTTTGTTGCCCTTCTTGATTTTGTCGCCGATACCATTATTGTTTATGATGAGGTTGAGAATAGCTGGAGTTGCTTTTGCGATTTGATGGTCATGTAAAATCATAATTCTGATGCTAGTATCAGGTATTCCAAGTTTTTATTTATGCATCATGTCATTAAAAGAATGGCAAAAAGATTACTGTACAAATAAAATATCATTTGATTTCGTTATACCAAATGTAGATCGATACGAAAATTGCGCACATGTATCGATCCACTGATAAAAACTTTGATATTTTACACCGCAGTCAAAGAGCGCTTTATTAATGTCTTTATCCATTAAACAATATCGAGAGCAAATAACGAGGCAGCGTAAAACATATGAAATTTTCTCTTTCGCGCCGTACGTATCACGCATTCATCGAGCACTAAGAAAACTTCATAATCAACCGTTAAATGATGGGTAAATGATGCTTTTGATGACCGCAATGTTCTAACAAAAAGTAATGGAGCCACGCTGCGCGTAATTGAGCATAATTGCTCTGTCTCTTCACGGGGTTTTTCCCTTCAATTTTTTTTTACACTCGTGCTCGATGCTTCTTTGATTGGCCGATGGCTTTCATTCGTGCGCCAATGATTTTAGCGGCTCATTGAGTAGATACCAATTACCGGTTATCAGCGGTAAATAGAAAAAATCGCCGCTGGGCTTGAAGAATAACTTGATTTGAATAGAGTATCTGCACTTTGACATTCATTTACCGTGTATAACAAAGTTATTTATATAAACTCGCAAAATCATCTATCAGAATAGCGATTTTTCTAATATTCAATAATTCAATAACCAACGCGAATATTTGAACGCATCAGAATTTAATATCGCTCTTGAAATCATTAAGTTAATAATAATTTTGATAGGCGACATCCATTACGCGTGAAATTAACGCGAAGTGCGAGAGAGGGCCACTCGATCCCAGCAAATTCACCCTTGACACAGACTGAATCATTAAAGCCCCCATCAAGATAACAATGCTCAATTAAAACAGTACGCAATCTCCAGTAAAAACGATATCAGCTCGCAACAAGAGAACAACGAGTTCAAAAATAAGGCAAATTGAGTCGGATCGAAAAACGAGCACAAAATTTATACATTGGAGAGATAAAAAACCTTCAGCCGCGATTCATTGTATGGAGCTAGAGTCAGTGGTAATATTGACGTAGAGCCGAGGTTATAACGACAACGGCTGCGTCTCTGCTTTGTATTCAGTGTCACGCACCTGTACACGTCGCAGTATGCGTCGCCATGTGGAAGAGAGTTTTAATCAGCGAGTGACTCGTATACCGCGTGACGCACTTAGCACGCATCACATTTGAATTAAGTTTATTCGTAACTGGATAGAAAAATAAAAGTGCAGCAGGTCTCATTCGACGTTAAGTTGTAATAAGAATTCAATGGTATAGCCAAAATTAATTTTAAATTTTTGGTTCAAAAGATAAAAAATTTATTTTCCGAACAAAATTTTTTTAGCCAATATTTCTGCCATATTCTTGTAGACGGGATAAAAATAAGTCGGAATAGTCGTTTTTGGTTAGCGATAATATTTTTATCCTTTCGTAATAAATATTAGAAATATTTATTATTCATCGTCGTTGCCGAAATTACGGGTCTAAAATGACCGTTCCAGTTGGGTTCGTCGTCGTCACGTTACGGAGCGGCGAACGGAGTGCGGAAACTTCACTCCGGTCTCCGATGATCTCGGAAAAAAGTGTTTTTAAGCTTACGGACAGCGTTGCAGAACGATTATCAGAAATGCCCCATCCGGCTAAGTTCAGATCATAAATGAGTCCCAAGCATCTATGTTCGCGTGGTTCGGGCGGAAAGGTTCGTTGTCGCGCGAATAAAATTTGTCTAAAGTAAATTAAGTATTCGTACTGTTGTGTGTCGCAGTATATTGTGTACTGTTGTAGTACTCGCTCAGTGGCATCGCAATAAGAGACGGAAATTTAAAATAAGCAATAAAAGTAGTTGCTAAAAGTGGCAGTGCCAGAGAGGGAAATTTAAAATAAGTAAAAAACCCGAAAAAAAGTAGTAAGAAAAAAAGGAAAGTCCATTCTCCTGGACGCGGCAAGGTACGACCGAGGAGCATGTAGCTCGGCGACTGCACCGTTATTCTATTAAAGCGGCGGCGCGTAATAGGTTTCGTCAATTCCCCATAACTGCCTGCTGACCCCCCTGTGCAGGCGGTACGTCTATCGGCCGTACGTCTAGCGGCGGAACGTCTTGTTGTTGAACGTCTGGCGGCGGAATAAGGTTATCCCTATTCATCGCCATTGTTATTTTAGCACTCGCACTCGCGTTTTCCGGTAAACTCACCGAGTTGAAATCGATGAGCAAGTCTTCGGTTGACTCCGTTTCTGCACTGAGAGAGCGGCTAGTCGACGGGATATCGCCACACAACAATCTGGATTTGCTGCGGGTGATCCGTCGATCGTCCTCGGTTTCTGTTCGCTGGGCTTCACTGGCTGTTTGCTGACTGCCAGGAGTCGTGATGGATGCAGGTGGAGGCGCCTATACATTCCCTGTCACGGGCGTAGGTTCGTTGAGCTCCTCCGAGTTCACCGTAATGGACTACTGTTTATCGTTTTTCCGTTACAAGCCCCACGTTGGCGGCGCCAATTGACTTAAGCTCAGGGAGTAGCCAAAACGTTAAGTTAAGTGGAGCAGGTTTTAAATAAATTAAACTCGTTTTTTTCGCTTTTTAACAAAAATACCCTGATAGAACACTAGTGATTGTTGGCGATTGATATGATGGTTTCGCGTGTCACCGAAATAAATGAATAAACCGACGATTACCGGATTGCCCTTTTTAACTCAGGCTTACCCGTCCGACTACCTCGAAACTTCACTTTCCCTGACGCACTAGCGGAAGGGCCGCTTTGAGCGAGGGAAGTATCCATCCCTTTTGCCTGGGCGAGTGCTCACTCGGCCCTTGGCAAGGACGTCAGTTGCGAGTCTTGCCTGTGCGATGGAGTCGCGACTTGGCAGGAGCCGTTTGACGGGTAAGGTGCTGGGCCTTAGCGAGTAGCGCTCTGGCAGCGTTCCCAAGTCGAAAGTTCGCGAGCAGTGATTGGCCGCCGCTATGCCACGTGAGCAGCCTGACATGTTAGGCTGCTCGTTCCACTGAGCGGTAGGAGGAGAAGGAGGGGAGAGCGATCGGCTTCTGCTCCGAGCATTTTAAAAAATAAATGAACGTTAAAAAAATTGATAGTCTTATTTACGTGACTGTGAAAACGGCGTATATATAGAACGATACCGTATATACGCGCGTACGTTAATGTAGATTATGATAAATAAAAATAAAATATAAACATTAATTTTTTTATTAAAGAAAAAATGAAATTCGTTTGTAGGACAAAGAAAATCGTGTAAATATAGAAAAATTGTGAACATTTATTTATATTAATTTTAATAATACTTATAAATACGTTTTTTAAATTGGTACATGCCAATAATAAAGAATAAATAAAAATTATTTCACCTCTTATAATAAAAAATAAAGATTATTAGCACATTTTAAATTTTGTATTTTAAAAATTCTATTAATTTCTATTAAATTCTATTAAATACTACATTCACTCTATTCGAATTGTGGGAAACCTCTCTTTCGGCACGCTTTCACGAAGTAAAGAAACTTGCTCTGCAAACGACGTTGAGAATGCGACGTCGCTAGATTTTTCGCCTGCACGAGCCAGGCGATGCGAGAGACGAGGTTTCGACTTCTGCGCATAAAAGGCGGAGCTAAAACACAAAAGGTTCTCAAATTTTTCGTACCTCGAGTATAGAACAACTACATGGCGCCCCGTTACTTTAGGTTGAGTGCCACTAATAAAGAGAACGTTCTTAACACCAGTTACTGTATACGGCTCACAAGTATGCACGTGTAAATCATCATCATCAATGAGAACATCAATACATTGGTAAATTCGGTGACTTTTAAGCGGCGCAAAGATAAAGCAAATTGAACTTGCTTAGGCTGGATTGTCGGCGGCTTGTAGAACGACAGTGCGCTAACACCGACCACGAGCATTGCTTATTCTGCGCGCGCATGTTCTTCGTCTCGACTCGGATTATCAACTCGCGGGATTGAACTTAATTAAGCCGAGTACGAGCATTCTATAAGCAACAGCATATGCGCCTCTTTCTTTCTTTCTTTTGCATAATTATGACATGCAAAGGAAAGATTACTTATTTAATATGCAACTTTAGAGTTTCATTATTTTATAATCCTCTAGTGGCATACATGTATATGTACTCCTATGCGTTTTTAATGGTGTATTTTTGTATTTGTATATATTTATTTTATCTGATTATAATTCAATCATATAATTCATTTTACTTAGAGTCATTTCACAAACACATACGCTTTTCTATACTGAAAATTTTTTCTTTTTCTTTTATACATATTTATATTCATGTTAACTTTTCATAGTGCTACTACTTTTATTGTATTAGTTTTAAGGCATTAACTTTTGTCAATCTCACGTTTTACTTGCGTGCGTGCGAGCAGTTTTCTGTATGCAGTAATTTTATTTATTTAATTCATTTAATTCATTTCTCAAATTTTAGAACGTAAGTATGCCCTCAGAGATTTACTGCGAAGTGGTTTCATGAGCTATTTTAAAAGATTTACTATTATTTTTAGTTTTCACATAGTCTCAAGTCGATATTTACATGAATATACGTGTATGTTTGTGCGTACCTTCAGTATTGTAGATTTTACACTACTACTTCTACCTTTGCTTTTATTGTTTTTTGTTAAGGCGCTTTCATGAAATTTTTGTCAATCTCACATGTTTTAAAAGATTTATTATTTTCAGTTTTGCTTGTCCAAAGTGGGCATATGTATGAATATGAATATGAATGTGTGTATGTATATATATATTGGAAGCATTTTAAAGGGCCTGGTCAAATATATCTGCAAAATATGGACGCACATAAACTCGCAACAAATAATTGACCCTCGAAATCACCTCGCATTAAAATAATGTCAGCGCACGCGTATACCTATGTTTGATTAAATGAATTAACAAATAAAAACTCAAATAAAATAAAAGTGAAAGAAAAGATGTAAAGTAAAGTTAAAAGTAATAGTGCAAAATCTTCAATGCTGAAGGTAGGCTCAAACATACACATGCGTATACTTTACTTTACATCTTTTCTTTCACTTTTATTTTATTTGAGTTTTTATTTGTTAATTCATTTAATCAAACATAGGTATACGCGTGCGCTGACATTATTTTAATGCGAGGTGATTTCGAGGGTCAATTATTTGTTGCGAGTTTATTTGCGTCCATATTTTGCAGATATATTTGACCAGGCCCTTTAAAATGCTTCCAAACTCGTGCTCGGCATGTAAAAAACGTACAAAGACTGCTGTGATGCTGCGCTGTCACAAATGTCAAAAGACCTATCATAATGTCTGTCATGTGATGACTGAGGTAGAGGGGACTAAGCTTAACGTTTCTAAGACGAGTTTTTTCCTGTGTGCAACTTGCACAAAGAGTGTACAAATGCTGCAATAAAACCTTTAGCACAAAATCATTTCAGTAACGGTGCAATGAAGCCCACCTTAGTCGCTTCTACACCAGCCAATCGATCTTTTTTGTAACCGATTTGAATTGGTGGATAATGCAATATCCGATCTTCGCTCATTGTTGCTGAGACTCGATGCAAAGTCTGGGGCCTCCAATTCCACTTCTACTTCTGAGCCAGCATCGGGCCAGCTCATAAGGAACCTTGTCGCAAAGGTCTCCTCGTTAGTGCACGAAATACACCAGGATCGACTGTTGCTGGCCTAGGAGAACGAAAAATTGCAGAACTCTGTCGATGGTTTGACGAAGCAGCTTGAGGCGTTTGAGAATGGCATCGCATCTGGACCCGCTATGATGCACTTGGGCACACCAGGAGTGGCTGGGGGTGAGATTCGAAACGACTCCTTGAGTTTCCCACATATACTCTCTGATGCTCAGTTATCAGGCAGTGTTCATGCTGGGTGTGACGGCGTAATTATATCTGGTATCCGTGATCCAGAGAAGTTCGTGAGGCGAAGTTCTTGGGCCGTAGGAGGGTCTTGGGGACATCCTCGGATGGGGGCAATCGTGCTAGGGGCTCCAATACAGGCCGACCCCTTCCATTGGCTCTTCGTCTAACCACTGCGAGACGGGTTAGGGAGGTTTTACATGCGAGGCGAGCGTCGGGGGATCATTTCATCACTACGGGAGATGTCCAGCCTGTCCTTGACCACATTGGGAGTGCTATACTTTTGCCAAGCAAAAAACTTTTCCTGAATGAACTGCTTACATCTCAAAAACATAGATCGTTTTTGGACCTGAAGAGGATTGCTATTGGCCTTGGATTTATGTACGTCTGGCATCAGGGTGGCAAATTCTATGTGAGAACAAGAGGCGGCGCCCCCGTCACACCTTTGCATCTGCCTCTGACTTGGCTGTTATTGCGGAGGCGGATCATGCCAGGCCTGATCATGCACCCTCGCATGTTTCCCGTGCAGAACATAGTGTTCGACCTGTTGATGAGCCTGCGACATCCAATGGACCTTGACTAGACAGAGTCAACAGAGAGCGGAGGAGCAAAAACAGGGAACGATTAATGCCGGGTTTTCTTAATGTTAACTCTCTTTGAGCTCACATTGAGCAGATTCGCCAGCTATTGTTGGAGGGTGATTCTTATCATCTATTTGTAGTGGCAGAGACGTATCTGGGGCCAAAAATGGACGATAGTCTTGTTCAGGTGGATGGCTTTGGTCTCATTAGACAGGATCGTAATGTGAATGGAGGTGGGGTCGCTCTGTATGTACGCAATGACCTAAAGGCTAACATAGTAGCCAGATCCAATAGCACGGGCCCTAAATCAGGTATTCCAGAATTTTTGACGTGCACAATTCAGCAAGGTGACTCTCCCCCAGTCTTGGTCTCTGTTATCTATCGGCCACCTAAGGTGGCTTTCCGGGCTGATGCTACCTTCCTGCCGTGTCTCCGCGAGTCATGTGGTAATTAGAGCCACAAAATAATTATGGGTGACCTTAACGCGGATTTGCTCTCTTCGTCTGATGATGCTAGGTTCGTCAGGCGCTTGTGTGACGAACTTACTTTGAAAATTATCCATTATGGTGCGACTCACCACACTGGCACTTCTGGCATCTGGACTGATGTCATACTCGTGGATGAGAGTGATGCAGTCCATAGCTTTGGCAACCATGTAGCGACCTTTCACAGTAGGCATAATATTATCGATGTGACCATTGGTCTGTACTATGCCGCCCCTCCGTGTGAGAGTTTTAGTTTCAGGAACTACAAGAGCATCAATGCTGAGGACTTGCAGGAGTAATTACAGTACTGTGATTGGACTGCACTGGCTGCCGATGATGTGGACCTGGATACCGGACTGGATTGCCTCAGCTCTAACCTCACTGCTGCGATCGATCATCTAGCTCCTCTAAAAACAGTAAATCCGCGAAAGCGGGATGCTCCATGGACTGAGGCTGATACAATGCGCCTCATAAGACGGCGTGACGCCATTTATCGCCGTTGCAGGAGGTCGGGTGATGCGAGTCTGCTTGGTTTTTACAGATCCGTGATGTCATTCAGGGCAAATTAGATCAGCACTACTCCTTCCTGCGTGATAAGGTTCAGCAGACACTGGATGAGCGGAAGGATATTTGGGCTGAGCTGCGCAACTTGGATTTGCTGTCGAAGAGTAAGGAGGAGTTCTCCTCCTTACTCTATGCAGCTTCACGCCGGATGATCTGAACTCCTATTTTACGAGGATGTCGATGTCACCTCACGAGAATCTTGATGAGGTTATGAACCAAATCCTGCCCACCGCCAGTGAAGGCTTTTCCTTCTGAATAGTTACCTTGGCGGACGTCATCCTGGCAATTTCTCATTTTTCCTCGTAGGCTAGGGGTGTGACGATGATATCCCGCAGAATGTGATAGTGAATACCATCCCGGTGATCGGGGTACACCTGGTCAGGATATTTAACGCCTCCTTAACTTGTGGGATCGTTCCGAGCAGCTGGAAAAGGACAAGACTGGTAGCGTTGAAGAAGAAGAACATCTCCTCTACAGCATCTGACTTTTGACCAATTGCTCTACTTTACTTCCTCTCTAAGGTGCTTGAGAAAATCGTTCTCTCACAGATGACTGAACATCTCTCGAGAGCTGACACCCTTGATCCAATGCAAGCGGGCTTTAAGCAGCATCAAAGCACGCAGACCGCATTACTGAAGCTCACGGACGATGTACGAACAGTTATTCGACTTTAGCTAAGCTTTCGACACCATCTCTCCATCCAGAGTGATGAGCAGACTACGTGACCTGGGCTTTTCTGGGACAGTTCTCTCTTGGGTTAGATCATACTTAGGGACGGTCTGAATGTGTTATTACAAAGGGGTCTGGTAGATCTGCTTTCATTGAGACCAATTTGGGCGTTCCGCAGGGCTCTGTTCTGGGACCACTGCTTTTCAGTCTGTACATCAATGTCCTGAAAGTCCTATTCGGTCTGACAACTGTCAGGCACATCGCGTATGCTGATCACCTCCAGGTGTATGTGCAGGTGGCGAGGGCTGAGTTCCTGGAGGGGGTTAGTCGCCTCTCTGCTGTAGCGAGGCTGGTATTTGACTGGGCAGAGAGTGCTGGCCTCTGCCTTAATGCGGGCAAGACGCAGGCGATGGTCTTGGCCACAGGTCGCTACATCAATGAAATATTTAATGCTGAGGTACCACGTATTGATTTGGGAAATGGTAAGCTTATACCATTCTCTAACGAGGCTGTAAGCCTTGATGTCACGTTGGACAGCAAGATGTCGTGGAGACCGCATGTTGACTCGGTTACAAGGAAGGTCAATAGGGCACTGTATAGTCTTCGTTTCATCGCCCCTTACACCACTGAGCCTCTACGCAGAAGTCTGGTAGAAGCTTTGGTCCTTCCTCACTTGGACTATTGCACGGTGGTGAGCTTGGATGCGTCAGTAGAGCAGAGAGTACGTTTCCACAGGTTGCAGAACTCATGCATAAGATTAATATTCGGTGTTAGAAGGGATGAGCACATCACACCCTACAGGAGAAAACTGGGCTGGCTAAGGACGGACACTCGCAGAGTTTACTTTCAATCAATCCTTATATACAAGATCCTGAGGCTCAATACGCCAGAATACTTGGCTGCCCTCTTCAGAAAATACCAGCCCAGAGGACCCAAAAGGGGTAATGTGCAGGAGTTGTCGGTTCCGGCCATGCGGATGGAGACCGGTGATAGATCCTTTCAGATCCAGGGAGCGAAGTACTGGAACTCTCTTCCATCGGATACACGCTTTTCGCCGTTCCTAGCTTGGTTTAACCCTTAAATGATACTGGGGGCCCAAAAGACCTCAGAGTGTTTTTGACCGAAAATTTTTCAAAGTTACGCGCCACTGTTTGCTTTGTGGTGCCATAAATAACCAGCATGCTTATTTTATTTATTTCATCAGTTTTTTTTTCAAATAAATACCTTTTTTGAAAAATTGGTATTTAAAACTAATTTTATCCTAAAGGTTATAGTTTCACGAGTTAGCCATTAAAATTTCATCGGAAAATATTCAAATTTCAAAAAGTTATGAATTTTTTAGTAAAAGGGATAGATTTTCGGTTTTTTAAACAAATTTCGATTTTTTTCAATATCTAAACAATAATTTTGGATCTTATGAACTAAAATACCCTTTAGTAGAGACCTTAAGGTACTTGTAAAAAAAATTGCAAATGAAAATATTAATAAATAAAAAAGTTATAAACATTTTTGCCCACTGGGGGGTCTGAAACACCCCATGTGTCATTTATGTTATTATTTTGACGTGTGTCAGTTAAGGGTTAAAATTAGGATCTACGATCACCTACTTAATATGGACGCGTGCTAGGTCTTCGATTTTGTTTTTGTTTTTGTTTATTTTATTCTGCGAATAATATTAATTAAATTAAACTGTAAATCGGCCCTCTAGTATTTTTGATTTTAAGTTTTGATTTGAAGTTCTAAGTTTTATTAAGAAATGTAAATGAATTTACTACTTAAGTAGTTATGTTCTAAAGAAGAAAAAGGATTTTTTTTGTATAAATTATTGTACTTTTTGTATTTATATACAATAAATGATATCTATCTATCTATCTATCTCTCTCTCTCCCTCCCTCTCACTCTGTGGCCCTCTTGCCACTCCATCCGCCGCCTCCGGCGCGCAGCAGCTATTCTCCGTTCTGCCACGAGCACACGTGCATTCGCCCACATACACACGCGGCCTCATCGTCCGCCGCAGCTTTGATGCTCCGTTCGTTTGGCTCTTTGAGCCAACGAAACTCTCGGCTTCATCCCCTCTATACCCTTCTACTTTCCGAGTTATAATTCCGCCGCCGCCGCTGTTGCTGTTGCTGTTGTCGCCGACGATTTGTCAGTGACACTTGCAAAATATTTTGAGGACGCGCTTTGTGTTTGCGGTTAAATATTGTGCGGTTTTTGCGGACAAACTTTACTTGTTTCAGTTGGATTCTTTTTTTTAAGCATCATGTCATTGATTTAGAAGTAATTTTGATCAACTAAAGTAGTTTGTTGTCCTATAGCTCTGACTTTTGAAACTGTGCAACTTTAACCGAGTTTTAAATGGGATCGAATGAAATCAAGGAAAGTTATTACACCGATTCTTCTATTTCGCGATAAAAATAAGAAATGTTGCGCTTGACTACTTGAACATTATTCTTTTTTACAAGCCAAGAATCCGTTAATTCCAATGCTAAATCTCGCATTAATATATTTCGCCATTAACATTAATATTTCAAGCAGTGCGCCAGCTGCTATATCACGCCGACCTAAGTCAGTTTTTATTCTGTAAGTTTGACCATATACATATATTCATTTATCTAGGGGAATAAATTTTATATTATGGCGCGAGGGCATTTTTATGGAATTACTTAGCCCTAATTGCCACTGCCCATGCGAACTTGATGCATAACCGTTCATTTTATACCTTTATCTCCAGACGAGATGTATTGCGAGGGTGTTAAATCTGAAAATCTCGCGGAGCTCTCATTAAATTTTATGTTTCAATTTTTATATTTTCCGCTGCGCTGTAGTACTGCACTGCTGCATTCCGCCATCCCAGATGCTCCATCATCGAGCTTCGTCGCATACCAGAATTACGA
>UELV01057364.1:2456-27936 GCA_900490015.1 Megastigmus stigmatizans
CCCCCCCCCCCTCCCCTGCCCTCCAGCTCCTCTTTGTTTTTTTCACTTTATCGTATCATTCAACACTTTTTACTCCAACACTATTGGTTTTAGTTCTTGCTATTTTTATTCGCACAGATCGACACCGAATCATGGTTCACTGGCTTTTAACCGTTATCAATACGACTTTATCTTTCTTGCAGCTCTTCACAATACATTCACCTCGCGCGCACAAAAAACAATTGTATCCAGTCCTGATATAATTAACCGTTTTTTCCTTTCTCTCTTTCTTATACCTTGCGTTTTGAATTGAAACAAAAACAAATTTACAAACATGAATCTTATCGTTCAACATTCACTCGTATACCATCTAATCTCCTTTTTCCATCTCCACCCCCTCTTTCTAACGTATAGGCAGGAGCAGCAGCAGCAGCAGCATTTTGGCTCGCCGACATTATCGCGCAAACTCTGCACACGCAACTGGAGGCCGCTGCAGGTTGGCGTCGTGCGTACACGTGTACATAGAGAGCCGCATGTCGCCGAACCCACAGCAGCAGCAACAGCAGCAGCCTCTTCATCATCCAAGTTTCAGCGGTCGGCTAGGCTCTTTTTCCCGATCGATATGTTGCTGCTGCTGCCGTTGGCTACTGCTGCTGCTGCTGCTGCTGCTGCTGCTGCTGCTGCTGCATCCCCGGTAATTATCGCCTGACACGGAAACTCCGCTCTTCTCTCTCTCTCTATAACCCTTTCTCGCGCCAAAGAGAAAGAGAGTGTCTATAGTATAGTCGCAGCGGCGACGGTGGTGGCGGCGGTCGCGTACGTGTTGTTGTTAATGCCGCTGCACACGGCGGTGTATAGGCCGAGGGGACACTGCATGGGCTGCGCGAAGCCAGGAATCCTAAGGATTTCGCGAAGCCTCGTATGTGGGAAAGAATAGCACTTCTCTCTTCCGCGGCATTCCTCGACGCGCGCGTGCGCCCAGCTTCCACCGCCACTCTTTTATCCGATATACGGTCGCCCTTTTTTTTTCTTCCTCCCCCCAACTTCGGTTATTATATTCGTAGAACGAAGGTGCGCGAGAGTCTACATTTTTTTGTCGCCTGTACCAGCGGCTTCCTCGTCTCGTTGTTTTTAATTAAAATTTATGGGCTTCGACGAGAGGTGCACACGCGCGAGCTTCATACGTGTATATGTGTGTGTGTGTGTGTGTGTAATTTATGCGAGCTCGATCCAAGTGATTTGTGCGGCCTATTGAAAGATGTATCTTATCGATATGCTTGGAGCTTCGTGGGGACGCGACTTAGATAAGCTTTCGGCAACTTAGCAATTATTTATGCGTGTGGGAGAGAGATTTTGGGGATGTATAGGGGAAATTGGCGCTGGATGCAGTGTGTGTGAAAGTCAAACAGGTGGACGCGACGAGAATAGACTATATTCTTCAAATCTAAGAGTGTGACTGATAAATAGCGAGTAACGTCATTATATAGTATCTCCCAAATCGAATTATAAGTTTCAAACTCGTAAAATATTATGTATTCTGTGACAGGCTACTCTTTCAAAATATAGTGGGATATGTAGCGCATTTTCTCTCGGGAAACACTTATGAATAATTGAAAACATATCGCATGCGGTTGCGCAGCAGAGGTTTATAGCCACGTTATGACAGAGCGTTTGTAATTGCATTAATAAGAAGATATATTATCTACAATTTTCCTATACTCGTGCTCTCATCTAATTGAATCAATTACATTTGTAGCAGTGCTTTATAACGTCAACACTTTGTATAAACACATTCCACTTTATAAATACTATTTACCGTTCTATGTGCGGATGGATCTGCGGTCACTTAGAAAAATCCATCCGATAAAATATAAGAAACGAAAAATAAAACGCTCGCCTCTCCTCATTGCTATCATCGCCGACTCATCAATTTCTAAAAACGAATCCACCAAAAAAAACGCGCGCGCACACACAACAAAAGGAAACTTCCATCTTCCAAAACGTCTTCCATTCCACACGGAACAATGCACCTATACCGATATCTAAACGGCAAACAAAATAAAGGAAGAAACGAGAGAAAGAGAATCTCGTCCGTCATATTAAGCAAACGATAATTTCTCAGCTGTCAAACGTGCCGTGGAGCGAGAGAGAGAGAGAGAGAGAGAGAGAGAGAGTGAGGAAGAGAGCCGCCGAACATGAAAGGGCCGGGGCTCATAATCCCGTGCGCTATACGCGCGGGGAGAGAAAAAATGAAATTGTAAAAACTGCTCGGGCTCAAACGCGGGGGTTAAAGACCCAAGCGGAACCGAGAGACTAGAAAAGTGAAGAGAGAGAGAGAGAGAGAGAGAAAGGAAAATATGTAGCGATCGGAGAGAGAGAAAAAAAAAGCAAAACGCAGAAGCGCAAGCGTGGAATTTCCCTTTGGGGCGCAAAAGCGAACAGTGGGTAGATACGGCATCGTGCGATACGAGAGCCGACGGCGGCAGACTGCCACCGCGACTTACGTTATACACAACCTCCACGTCGGATTATAACCTCACTTACATTCAGCTTCTGCCCCGCGAATCCTGCTTTCGTAACAGCTGCCGAAGCTGGCCAAAGGTTGCCCAAGTATAGTTCTCGAATACGATTTCCCCGATTAGTTAGCAAAATCGTGTAAAATTAATATCGCATCTGGGATCATCGTATGAACAAGTTAATATAGTGGCTCTAGTGGATCCTACTTGGCTTGTAAGACGATCGCAAACCAAAAAAAAACCTGCAAGTGGATTTATTCAATGGCATTGCCCTCGGCACGAATTCACAAACCGGATCAACAATTGTCCAACTCTTACCTCGACGTTATCGTCCAATCAAATTCACCAGACCCCAGCTAATCAGTAAAAATCACCTCTCAACATCACACACCTCTATTGAAAATTTAAAGAGAATCGTATCTCGTCCGTACGCACATTCAGATATGAATGATCGTCACGAAATCCCAACAGCTCCGTTCAATAGTTTTGCCGTCAGGCATTCCCACCATCTCTCTTTCTCTCTCTATCTCACTCTCGAGATCCCCTCGTCGTTCCGTTTACCATTCCGTTTCGTCTGAAGCGTGGGTGGGGTACGGTAAGCTTGTAATACAAGCGAGCGAGCGAGCGAGACAGAAATTCCCTGCTCTCTCTCTCTCTCTCTCTCTCTCTCTCTGGCTTTCTCGCTCGACGCGCGGCGGCAGTGGCAGTGGCAGTAGTGTGGGGACGATTCATTCAGAGAAACAGCCGTGAAAGGGACACCTGTTGGCACACGCAGGCCTCGCACCGCGACAATCATAGAAACTTATATAGATATAGACGCCGTGGCTTGTAGAGCGAACCCGAGCACGTGGGATCATCGCGGCTTTTCCGGGATATCGCGTACACGGCTCGTGTCGGGATTTATTTACTACATCACACGCTTTATTCTGTCTCTCTCTCTCGCTCTATCTCTATCTATCTGCTTTCGTTTGGCTTCGGTTGCTTTATTTGCGCGAGTTCGATTCTTTTATCCAGTTATTTGGCTTCTTTCGTATCAACGTTTACGGGCACGACAATTGATTTTCGTCACTGAAAATATTGACGATTTCCGATAAGTTGACAATTGTTGACTTATCGCCGATAAAAACGTATCGAGCGAGAACGTGCTGGCGTCAGGCTTTATTTTAAGTGCTTCGCAGTTATGGGGGAAACGGCGGATTGACTGCGTTTGATATCTAAAAAGCAATTGCCTTTGATAACAAATGGATGCATGTATCTATATAGGCGACTCGAAAGTGTTGTAAAGTGAAAGGCGGCGCGGGCGCAAATAATTAAAGTTAAATCAATGCCTTTTTGCTGCGGTGATGCTGATCTTTTTCTACTAAGTATGGAAAAATCCACGAATCGACTGTTTCATCGAACACTTCGTAGCTACGTTTTTGGACCGATTGTTATGTAAAATAATTTTATTACGTAAAAGCGGATTCCTTATCGATTTGCTTGATTAATTTCTTATTGCGCAGTGAATTGGCGCCTAATAATAGTAGATTTATGCAAATAATAAAAAATTAGATGAAATGACTTTACATTGATTCGCTTTCGTAATAGTTGCAAGTGAAAAAAATTGATTGTTTGTATTACTATTATACGTAATACTTCTTCTGTAGATTTTAATTGTGTGCATTGATTACAAAATAGGGATTTTTTTTTCCTATAAGTACCCATCACACGAAGTGGTACGATCTTCCGCTTCTCTCATTCTGGCAGCTCCGTAGTGTTAACTAGCCTGATGTATCGCTATTAATAATCTATAATTGGTATATCACAACATCCGTATTATTCGCAAGACAATCATAAAGAAAAAGGTGACTGACGCCTAAAAAAAAAGCTGCCAAATATCCTACGATCGGAAACCTGCCAACCGAGTGCGCGTATCATGGAAAAATTCCGAGACGATTGTGCGCGGCGATTTAGATATTATCATATATACTTGTCATGATCAAGAGGAGAGGATGATTGAGCTTTACAGACTCTTTAGAGCAATTAAAGTTTTATTCGACTATCGTTTATTGTAGCGACGAAAGACAGTGGAAACAGAAAAAACAAAAACAGATATAAAGAGCTGAGCAAATGAAGCTGAGAATAGAGAATGAAAAAAAAGCGTCGTATAAGCCTCGATTAACATCGAGCAAAGTCCAGGTGAGAGAGAGAGAGAGAGAGAGAGAGAGAGAGAGAGATGTAGGGGAGAGAGGAGCAGCTCGGGCCCAGAGAGTGTCTGAAGACGAAGTGTTGCCCAGAGGCGACACGTTGTGTTATTAATGTATGCGAGGACTCGAGCTTCCGTTTCTCGGCCGGAGCGTAAAACATCATTTAAAACGTACGATTCTGATCATTTCAATCAGCACTTCTTCCACATCAAGATCTTTGTTCCCACGAAATTTCCTGCCCTGCTTTTTCAGCAATCATTTCGCCTGTGTCCCAGCGTTTCAAATTCTAGTTCTTTTTTTTTCTCTCCTTCATTTCCCATCAACGCCACTATGCGATCTTTGCGCGATCGGCAAAGTCTGATTCTATTCTAATGGTATGCTTTCTAATCTGGCTATATGCAAAAATGATTCACGAATAATGTTTCAGTTTACTTTCGACTGTTACAATGTTAACGCGTTGCGTGCCCGTTGCTATTAAACACTTGCGAATCGCGCGCTTATATACTCGAATAAGGGAATAAATAATTAAGAATGCGGTCTATTAATTTCCTTCTAAATTTGTTTACTGTTAACGATAGTTTCGCCGGCTATCATTAAATCTTACGGACATGCTACGCTTCAGTTGTATCAGCCAGACTACATAATTTAAAAATCCTACCACAATGCAACAGCAGTTGCGATAGGAATAAATATGCAAAATCAAAGTGGTAGCGGATGGATATCGGTTGTGCAAAAAATTGTCAATCAATTGTTTTTATTTTTTATCAGAATTCATCGCGAATAAAACACTGCATTTGAAATTCAAAGCAGAAACGGTTACGATAGTCGCGATGATTCATTTGGTTCCGTGACGTATGGAAGCTGCACTACGGTAGCTATATGCACGTCAGAAAGTGTATGTACTCGTCGTACAGGATTCGAAAAATTCCTCGGAACTACCTTAGAAAACAGAGAGAACCTGGTGAACTTTCGGACTCGTGATAGCCACGAGGCAGACACATTCACGCTCGCACACACTCACACGTATACACATGCAGTTTTGCATCGAGCCTATAACCAGTCACGAGGGCGGCACGTTGTTGCCGAGAAAGAGAGAGAGAGAGAGAGAGCCACGGAAAATTCGCGATCCCTCGAAGCTGGTATAGTGCAGTTTCTCGCAGACGTGTCTCTCCCACACACAATCCTCGCATGTACACACAAAACACTTAGAAATGCAAGTGTGTGTATACAGACACACGAGTGTCGATGATGACGTGTGGCGGCTCGACTGCCGTCGCGTAGGATATAGACAAGCGTATTATACACATGCACACACACACACACACACACACAAGCAGGCCGAGAAAGTCGGGTTCTGTTTAACGATTCAACGATTGCTTATCGTTTGTTATGCGAACAATCCTGGCGTCTATACTACGGTATTCACTTGGATTTCCTTTTTTAATTAATCGTTCGCGCGCGCTTACCAAGCCGAGATAGAGAAATTTTCTCTATACAGCCGCAACTACAGCAGCAGCAGCAGCACCGAGGCCGAACCAGTAGATTTCTCCTCGAGATATTTGCACTGTACGTGTAATATCGACGTGTGCATATATACGTAGTGCGATATTATATAGAGTCTACGAGTGACTCCTTTTTTTCTTTTTTTCTTGCTCGATATACTAGGCTCGCGATCCGAGGAAAATTGAGAACTGTCGATACATTAGATAGTCCCTGAGAAATTTTTCGCGTGAAGCTTGTCCCCTGCATTTACATGAGACTAGGAGCCGCGGTCTCGAGTATATTTATTGTTGCACTGATTTCTACGACTATTTCTGTGCGTATATATAAACCATTGATTTATGTTTAATTTATGCTTATGACTTGGTGCATAAATAATAATAATATTCCGGGGAATAGTTATATCCTATTAATGTTGTATCTAATTAGTTTTATTCGCGCTGCTGATGAAACATTTCTTGAGCAAGTTGTTAAAATTCGAAAATCTAAAGGCACGATTTTATACTCTGTGGCATTTTATGTATATGTCTTCCTGTAATCTAATAATTTAAAAATCAATGAGTTACATCTCTAGAGCTTTCGTATCAAATATCTTATCTTTTGAAGCGTTACATATTATAATCAGTTGATTACAAGCATTAAAGTTTGTTCAACATATCACTTACTTTTCAATCTTATAATATCAATATCGATATGATTAATACTGACCGATCTTCCGGCTTCTTTCTGACAAATTGAAATTTTTATTGCAATATAATACTAAAATTTACGCATATACACTAGCAACAAATAAAAAAGATGAGCTGATGATTGAATCAAATCTTCTACCGAAATCGTTCAAGAAATTGTATTGTCTCGGACTTATTTTACACGAGTATTCATTGAAACAATAAATAAGATCCTTAAATCGGTATCAATGCTTGAAAATCAGATTATTTATGATGTTTATACTGCCCATATATTAAAACTGCAAGATCTTATTTTTTCACGAAAATTTCATTTCCCTGATAAAAGAAATCTCTGTTTATCGCATTTACATAGGACTCGCTTCCACGTGTGAGAAAAATACCAAGCTTACGCAGCAAAATCAAAATGCTCGCATTGCTGCTGAAACCAGTACCTACGTGATTGCATAAAATTCGTACGAACGAACACGCGGCTTTTTTTCAACTCCCCACAAATAGCATATAAGCAACCGCAACGTCTCGCGTCAAAACCCAGGTCCAATGGACAGTGCAGCCCAGCCCAAAAAAAAACATCGGTACTCGCTTACCTGGCGGTCGTGCAGTCCCTGTAAAGTACGTCGAAGTCCTTGCAGCTCAACAACTTGCATCTGTTGACGCCGGGCTGAATGGCGCCCAAGCCCCTCAAGATCCTAACCTGCTCGACGTTGCAGACCAGCGGCACGATATCCAGCCTCTTGAGCTTGGTGTAAACGGTGTGCAGACCGCCTACAAGGTGCTTGAGGAAGAGCTCAAACGCCTGGGGCAGGCAGAGCATCGTGTCCCCGTTGATGATGAACGCCGCGACCTTCTGTCCGCGATAGTCGACGAGCTTGCACTCGTTCGCCGTGGGATCGCTCGAGCTGATCGGCGGCGGGCTGTTGTAGTTCCTGGGCGGCATGACCGCGTGGTGCGCGGCCATCAGCTCGAGGGGCGAGCCGTGGCCCATTATCCCGCCCAGCTGGCCCAGCAGGCCGAGGCCAGGGGGCGGCAGGCCCGGCATCCTCGGCACCATGCCGGCTGGCGCTCCACCACCGCCGGGTCCTCCCGAGAGCGGCGGCGGCGACAGGGGCAGGCCCTGGGGCGGCGAGCCCCGGGTCGGCGAGCCCGGCGTCGGCACGCCGCGGTGCTGCTGGGGATTGTGGTCCCGCAGCTGATCGCGGGGATGGGAGAGCCGGTGGGCCACCGACAGCGAGTGCTGCGAGCTGTGCAGCTGTTGGGACTGTTGCTGCTGCTGCTGCTGCTGTTGCTGCTGCTGGGACTGCTGCTGGGACTGTTGCTGAGACTGCTGGGGCGGACTGTTGGGGTGCTTGGGACTGTTGGTTACGGGACTCGCTCGGCTGCTGTGCTCGGACGAACTGTCCATCGCTCCGTGATCCATGGGCGCTAGGTTCTGGTGGAGCAGGCGGCCGTCGTAGTGCTGCTGCAGCTCAGATGCTGGGCTGCCCCAAAGCTGACGCTCCGAATGCTGGGCCCTGAACCACGGGTAGATCTTCGCTAGGGGATGAATTGTTGATGATTTGATGGTGCAAGTCTACAGAGACGATCCGTGAGAGCGGACCGCCTGGGAAACTTAAGAGCACTGACAGGAAAGTTTAGTCATTGTTTCAGACTGCTCGACGGCAATTATAGCCGTGTGTCGACGATCGGCGATGGTGCGCGACGACGATCTATCGCGAAGCGCGGGCGCGCACGGGAGCACGCACACGCACACACAAGTCTTAAGGAGCTCGGGCCCTCGGGGCTTTCGATCAGATCATCTTTTCTGGCTTTTTGTCCGTCTGGTTCGATAATTAGTTTTAGATCTGTTACTCCCCGACGCACCAGCCTCTTCTACCGGGACTACCAGTCGAACGGGCGTTACGCAAGTTTTTCGTAGCACACAGTGTCACTGAATTGGTATGCGTACAGATATAGCCGGAGAAGGTCTTGCACTGTTATCACTCGTTGTTCTCACCCTATCCAGAGACAGCACCAAATAAATAATGCGGAAAAAATCACGTTCTCAAGTGTCGATGCCGTCGCGACGATGCCACTTGTCCATCGCACGCGAATATACGCCGACGCGCGCACAACAACAACGTTCTTCCCTCTGTTTCCCCTCTCGTTTTCTGTATGTATACGTAGGCTTTTATTATGCAAAACACTCACCGCGCGCGCAAACTGAAAAAAACACTATATTCTCGAAGCTTCGAAACTCTCCTGCAGCTCTCCGATGCAATCCGCGCACTTGCCCGTCTGTGTATATACGGTGAGACGGTATAGTCTCGGTCGCCAGTATAGCTGCAGTCACCAAATCTGCCAGACGTGGAAGAAGAAACAGTTCCGCAGCAGTAGATTTAAAAGGCACTGACACTCGCGCGTATATCCCGACTGCTAGAACCAGGAGCGTTGAGAGAAGAGTCCAGGCTGTGCGGCAGCGCCGAGGCAGTCGCGAACACGGACAGTCCGACTGCCGACTATACGTCGAGAGGGAGAAAGGGAGACACACAGCGAGAGACAGAGAGAGAGAGAGAGAGAGAGAAAGAGAGAGAGAGAGAGAGCGCACGAGAGAGAGAGAGAGGGAGGGAGAGAGAGAGAGAGAGGTTGCCTTGGGGCTCGCTCTCGTGTGTATCTGCGTGAGTATAGAGTCGCTCGTGTAGAGAGAGCGCGGCTCGATGCTCTCGGCCCCCGGTGCGCAGAGAGTGCTGCCAGAGACTCGAGTCCCTGTGTGTATTTCCCTCTACCCAGTCACAGATGTAATAAATAAAAACACGAGCCGGCCTCCGCTCACCGTCTCGGCGTCCGTCTCACTCGCACGCTCGCGAGCGCCGCGCTCTGCGTGGCCGGCTGGGGAAGGTGACGGCCCCGGTGGTGGGGGTAACGGATGGGCGTGGCCCCCCGGGACAGGGAGTACAGAGCCGATTCGCCGTGCGGAGCGCCGCCGAGTGGCGGGGATTGGTTGGACGGAAGCCGAGGGCTACACCCACCGCTCGGCCTACGAGACGCTCGAGACCCACCTGACCAATGGGAGGCCGAGGCCGTTGTCGAGCCGCCGTTCGGGCAGGCGCGCAATACGTGCGCCCGCGCGACGAGTGCGAGTTTCTCGGACTGCCGGTGGTGGGGCGGGGGATCGAAGAGGGGGGGAGGATGAGCAGAGTCGATTGCCAGCTTCTTTTTCGCTGCGCGCTAGCTGCGTCGCCAGACGAGCCGAGAGAGAGAGAGAGAGAGAGAGGGAACGAGAGGAAGATTTAACGTATCGTATGTATACACGAGCCAGAGAGAGGATAAGAGAGAGAGAGAGAGAGAGATGACGAGAGGGAATTTCTCCTTCTCCGCGAGAAAGAGAGAGAGTATAGTGGCGGCGGCGGCGGCAGCGGCGGTTCTCTCTCGCGGACGAGACCGCGGAGAAGGAGGAGGAGGCGCAGAGTGCGACTGCCTGTGCTGGTTGCTGCTGCTGCTGCTTTTGCTTCGGCTGCTGCTGCTGCTGCCGTTGCCGTTGCCGTTGCCGCCGCCGCCGCCGCTGCCTCATCCTCTTCTCTGTTCGTTTTCGCGAGCGACGAGTGTGCAACTCTCTCTCACGTACGTACGTACGTACAGAGCCAGAGTCGGGGCTGTACAGGTATATACGAATTGTATGTACCACGAGTAGAGAGAGAGAGAGACCGAGTGTTCAGTTCCCTCTCTCCACTCCTCCTCCACTCTTCGTGTCTCTCTTTGTCTTTCTCGCGCTCTCTTCTCTCTTGAGTCTGTCTCTCCGACGAAGATGACGACGACGACGACGAAGAATGTCACCGGCATTGGAATCGATCGCGCGCGCGCGCGCGCGCGTACACGGGCCAGAATGAGAAGGAGAAAGAGGGAGTCGGGAGGAGGTGGCTGCGAAGAAGGAGGAGGTGGAGGAGGAGGACAAACGTCTCTGCTCTCCACCATATTCGCCATCAGTATTACACGAGCGCACTTATTTCTTCTGTAGGTACCTACTCTCTCGTTCTCTCTCTCTCTCTCTCTCTCTCTCTCTCTCTCTCTGTCTCCGTCTCTCCCCGCTTCCCCCATCGCCCTTTCTGGATTTGATTTTCATTCTCCTGCTCCTCTCTCTCTCTCCTCTCGCGCGGCCGTTATGCCAGTTTACCCTCCGCTCCAGCATCCGCCTGTCTTTCTTCTTTCTCCGTATTCTGTACACCACCTTCTCTCCGACTCCACCACCTTTTTCCCTCCTCCTTCTCTCTCTTCCTCGTCTGCCTCCTCCTCACGTACCTCCGCCACCACTACCACCACCACCACCCCCGCCTTCTGCGCGCTCGACTCCACTGCTCTCGCTCGTACTCGCGCGTGTACCTCTCTTTTGCATTCTCTTTCTCTCTTTACAGCATCGCGCAGCACTGCACAGCCATGGTACATTATATACGCGAGATCGCAGAGGGTATGTTAGTGCATGGGCACAGTGCAGAGGGTGAAAAAGCCAAGAAGAGATAGAGAGAGGTAGAGAGAGAGAAAGGGATGGATGTTTAATATCTTTGTGCGGCTCCCAAGGCGTCTGTTATACACCGCTAGCTATAGCGAGATCGTGCCAGGATGCTGGTGTGTGTATATATACGCTTATGCAGCTCTCTCTCGCTCTACAAGTTCTCTACAGTTTCGCGCGGAGAGACGATGTCGCTACAGACTTGACATATCGCATAAAAAGTTGCAGTGTGTGTAGCTCGGAGAATAAGTCGCTTCCAGAGATGCGTTAGTTCGTTAAGCTTGGCGATATATTGCCGATTGATCGTTGCAGCTGACGACTGTAGTTGTTGCGACAATAAGGCGGATTGCTTCGAACACTAAAGTTTGATATCGAATGAATGATTCTAACGATATTAAATTCTATTTCGTTACATACTAGCTTTTCATTAAAGTTTTCAGGACTACAGATGGAAGACTATTCGAGAAGACAGATCAACGGTATTGTGAATTTTCAAATATGAAATTTCAAGTATAAAAATCATTTTCAAACTCTGACTACCTGTAAATTAGTTAGAAACAAATTCAATTTTAGTTAATGGAGACGTTTAAGAATGAAAATGGAATTTTTACTCAATTGAAGTAGATAATACCGAGTATGGTAAGACTCGGTATTAATCAAACATTCACTACACCGATTTGAATTTTCCCTTTTCCGATGATTAATAAGTTATTCTTTTAACAAATGTTTTTACACGCTTTAAACAATATACGTTTTGTACATTCACTCTACTAACAAACCTTGGATTTTTCCTTTATCTCAAGGTATATAAGTATATGAATTTGATTTGTGGCATATGCACCGTTAAAATTTTATAATTTTGATGTTCGGATGTCTTACTATTTACTTGATCCTATCTATTTTAAAATATGCCATCAAAACTCCATTCTGTGTATAAAATATACTGAGAGCTATTAACGCGCATAGCTGCCTGCACAATTTCTACGGCCACATGACAGTATTATCACTGTTTTTCTACAATAACAAGACTAATTCAAACCGATGGTTCGAAATAAATTAATATTTATGTGAAGCGTCAGAATGAGTATACAAAAGAATTCTGAAAAGATGTTGAATGAAAAGGCATAGACAGACCACATGTCCTTTATAACCTAAATAGTGATTAAGATGAACAAAGCAGATTTGAAGAATTGTGGCTGCCGGTTGGCGATCGGTGGAACAAATTTACAGAAAAAGCTTTTTCATCGCTTCTCAGTCATCGCGTATAAAGTCTAAGTAAGTCATCGTCTAACCTTCAATATATCGTCAGTTTTTTGTTTCTCCGAAATATATTTTTATGATATTTGAGCAGACATAAACGCTTTATAATTATGTTATTAAAACAATCTAACAAATTAAGCTTGATTAATTTTTCTACTGAACCAAAATTGTCAATACAAGAACGACAATCATCTTTTTATACAATTTTTAACTGTACTACAAGCAAATCATGGGTTCTCCCATGGGTTTATGTATGAGCCCATGGTTTGCAGAAATGACTCTTGAAGAACTAGAAACATCATGTTTAAACACATTAAATAATCCCTGTAATAGTATACTCTTGTACAACAGATATGTGGAGGACTGTTTATTGATATTGCATAAGGATTACATAGATGAAATTCTAAAAACTTTTAATCAATTTTTCGATTCTTTGAAATTTACTGTAGAAAGAGAAGAAAATTGTTTAAATTTCCTAGACGTTACACTAATCAGAACTAATATAAATAGTCTAATTACAAATTGGTACAGAAAATACTTCCACTAGTTGTGGAATGGTGTGAGTGAAAATTGATATATCTGCCTGAGTATTCCACAACTCAAAAAATTGCTATAATCTTTAATTTCGTTGATAAAGCCATTTGTATCTCACATAATAGCTTTCATAAACAAAACCTTGATATTGTTAAATATTGTCTAAGATTTAACGATTATCCTATTGAATTATATAAATAAAAATATTGACAAAAGTATAAATAAAATTTTAATTGATCACTAATGACGGTACACCTATTCCTAATACAATTAAAATTATTAATAAACCGAAAATTGTCTTACCGTTTGTAAAAAACATAACAGATAGATTCAACTTTGTATTGAGAGTGAATAATTGCATTAGCATTAGTCGTTCCATCACAGCCGACAATATTTTCATTAGACTGGGTAAGGGCAGCATAGATAAATTATATATCTGTAATATTGTTTACAAGATAGATTGTTGAGGAAATAACAATAATGAGAGATCGGCACTTGCGACATGTATGGTACTTGTATGAGACTGAACATTCAGTAAATTTCGACGGCGTAGATATTTTAGATAGAGAAGGGAATTAGAAAAAAAGAGTATTATCGCAAATGCTCAACATATGGTTTCACGGTAACCGTCTTAATCGAATCCAAGACACTCAGTTTTAAAATAAGTCACATACAGACATTATGAAATTGATAAAGAAATTTTTAAAAACAGATAATTCTAATTTTTAATGTTAATTAAAAGTTTTTAGTTATTATTAATATAACTGTATAAATGTTATAATTATTTATTGTCAAGGTGCATGTTTTGGCTCACGAGAGAGTGTTTTTTTAGAGTGTCTTCTTTTTTAGATTTTTACATTGTGTTGACTTTGTTACAAACAAATTATTAATTGTTTATAACAATATATGATTGTTCAGATATTAATAGACATTATCTGGCGTACCAGGCGAGTGAGAGTGTATTAACCTCTCCTAGCATTGACTAGCATAAGCCAAAATATTTTCCATCTCTCTTTCCGAATTATTCCAATATCATACTTCTTCTCCGTAACCGTATAATAATTTTTGAACCTGCACTACGATTATACGTCAGTCCAGTGTGAAAAGCCTGTCTATAATCATCTCACTGGAAAAGTGAGCAGAAAATAAAAGATAGGTGGTGTGAGTTCTACATATATATAATATTATTTAAATATTTTTTATTAGATTGTTCTTAAATATTTCATAAACATTATTTTAAGCATATAACAGCGTTATTTTTACAATATTCGCTTTCAACAAAATAATTACAACCAACTCTTAGCTCATTTATACCGTATTTAATTTTTCTCCAACTATTAAATAATTTGCATAGTATAATTATAAATTTATATTTAGTGACGGAAATTTCACGCATAATAATTTTCAATCTGCACCTTTTGGAGATTAATTTAATTTCAACCCACAGTTTAAACGAATATTTCATTCAATTTCGAAAAATCAGAACTTATACATACGTATTTATTAAGTATTCTATACTATTAAAAATAACTTAAAAATACTGAGTCAAGTTTACGCTTTACTTCTCTTCGCTTCATACACTTGTCACAAAAATACTAATATAACAGTAATTAATAATAATTTTCATATCCGGGCAGAAACATTTTCTTGAAATTTAGCAATCAGTACGGCGAAAATCACGCACGAAAAAGAGACAAAAAACGACACGATGCTAACAACCCTTGGCGCACTGCACGAGAAAGAAAAAAAAAGGCGCGAGGTTCGGCTTGGCTATACTGCTGTCGGGACATTAACCGAGCAGCAACTCGGGGTCGGCCGTCCCTCGGCCACTCTGCCGATTATCTTGTCACAGACGTTTCGTAGATATAGGCGAAGAAGCAAACTGCGTGTGTGGAGCGAATAGGGGGGCAAAGGATCGAGGAGGAGGAGGAGGCGTACGGCGAGTTCAGGAGAGAGAGCGAGAGAGAGAGAGAGAGAGAGAGAGAAAAAGGGGACTCCCCGCCACGTCGACCCCTCATCTGTGGGTTGTGCCCTCATTGGCCCCATGACCCAGATTTACGCACCCATAGTTAGTGCGCGTATCTAGTGTGTGCGAGTATGAGAGCAGACGAAAACTGTCCCTCTCTGCGCGTATATGTAAATGCAGTTTAATGCAGAAACCATTTTTAATTAAGATAATCACGTGGTTAAGCGAATCAGTTGATCTTATGCGGCGAAATTTGAGTATCACTCCTTTCAAACATTATCTGTCCTCATAAGAAGCATCGATGTTCAGAATACGATACGTACAGCTTGTGAAAGAAATTTTTAAGAATTAGAGGAAAATAGTAGGAAAAGTTGTTGAAGTGGAAATTGTTGACCAAGAGAGTAACGAGTAATCGAACCACCAATATAATCCATAAATGGGATTTTATTATAATTACGAATATAAAAGTAATAGTTTAGAAATTTTGTGCAAGGATATAATGTTCATAAAAAATATCATGAAAAATATTTATTAAATTACACAATCACCATATAAATCCTATATTTTTGATTATTATTATGCCATCTAAATAAAGTCTCTCTAAACTTTAAGGATACAATTTTTCAACAGACATTGCAGCTGCGTTTGAATCAAATAGATTTCGATTCATTTCCAATGTAAAGTAAAGAACGTAGTTTCGCGTGGGTGCAGTATTAACGAGTACGAAACGATCAGTTTGAAAGCTTTCGGTACATATATAAAACGTGAAAGTGAATTTCCCGATCGAACTTTTACCCCGTTCGCGTCATGCGCTTATACATCCGTCAATCTATCGCTCAAACGGTCTTTTCCACTCTAGAAGCGATTTTCTTGTCTGTGAAAATATCTATGAGACTTTTTTACTTGAAAGTTCAATCACGCGCAACATTTTTTTTCACCACCGACATGTTCTGTGTGGCTAATAGTTTTTTGAATGTACACACCCATATACTGCGCCACTCGCTAAAAAATTACCCTGACAAAGCTTCTGTATGCGCCCATTTATCTCGTACTATTCTTAATAATTGTTAATAGTATTGAAATTACGATTTTAT
Organism: Megastigmus stigmatizans; assembly: GCA_900490015.1. Classification (NCBI taxonomy): domain Eukaryota; kingdom Metazoa; phylum Arthropoda; class Insecta; order Hymenoptera; family Megastigmidae; genus Megastigmus; species Megastigmus stigmatizans. The sequence goes on from UELV01057364.1 coordinate 18,658, forward strand.
TTTTTATAGTGGAAATAAATTATGTGAATGCGTCAAGAACTAATTTTACCTTTGAATTGGAACATTGAATTCTGAATTTTGAATTTGATTCCTGAAATAATGATATGAACATGCATTGATAGAAATGTTTCGATACTTAATAGTACATTTAAATAATTGCTCAGAATGCAAATCTTGTTATTATTAGGGAAACCATCGAAATTCATTAACTGTAAGGGCGGTAATCGGATAGTCGATTATCTAGTTACTGCCATTACACAAATGGAATTGGCTTTCGGCTCTACTACTCAATCTGTCGATTATTATTAATATTTGTACTGTAAATGTATTACAGCGACTAATTGGTCATAAACTATTTCGATATTATTATTATCATCGTGCTAGCTGACATTTCTTTAACGAACTAATGAGATTTCACTAACACGAATCGAAGGACAGAAAAATCCAGTAAAATAGTAGTCTATAAAATACTATCTCCAAAATTCTCCATATAAATTACGAACCGCATAAATCAGACGCAATCCAAAAGCAAAAAGAATATCGCACCAATAATTACAAGCTACGCGTCCCGTAATAATTAAAAAAAAATCGATATAAATTCATCCCATAAATAAAGCTTCAACCTTACCCCTAGTACACGCAGCACATTAGCGAAACAAGCGGCTCAATGCAAAAATTACGATTCAAAATGTACAATATTACCGCCACCGTTCATCAAACCCACCTACACATACACACGCACACACACACTCACACACGAAAATGGAGCAATAGCATAGGCGCGAACAGCAGCAGCAGTGTCCGGTATGATTTTCGGCCACGCGCGCGCGCGCGCACACACAGTGTTGCACGTATTATACGCGAGGAAACGCAAAAAAAAAACAAGAGAGAGAGAGAGAGAGAGAAGGCAAAGTCGAAAAATATATAACAAGCCGTCGAGGCCTGGTGTGTATAAATTTTTCGAGCCGCAGCAGCAGCAGCAGCGGCGCGCGTCGCGGTTTTTCATCGCGCGCTTTACGCGCACCTAATTACCGATACGCCACGTGTTATTATAAATAGCCAATCGTTATACGGGGCGCGGCGGCGGTAGCGTCGGGCGACGCTGTATATAGAGTGTGTATATGTGTGTGGTAGCGGCGGCCGCATTCGCCATGTCCATAATGGCGTGTTATCGGATAAATAAAACAGATAGCCGACAGTGGGGTGCGGACTCGATTACGCGTGTTGACACCCCTCGTTGCATCTATACACTTCTCGCATATTTATATACATAAGAATACACGCGCGCGTGTGTGTGGGTGTGTGCGTACGTGTGATGTGCATGTGTACAGGGATTGGATCTGTCTCGGTTGGGATGCTGTTATATACCATTATTGTTGTTGCCTGCTGCTATTTCCCATTGCCATTGCCGCCGTATAATATATTTGCGTGCATTATATATGTCCCCGGCGTTTGCGAGCATCCGTATAGTGCGTAAATGCATCGCAGCTGCTGCTGATTATATGCATGCGCTCTACACACACACATATACGAGTATATACATTGTATTACAGAATAATGTATATTATTAGACGAGAAATACCGGGAATTGACAATTTAAACTGATCTTTACGTTTCAAACAGATAGCTCAACAAGTTCTAGTATATAACAAATAAATGGATAACTCTTTGAACTTGAATACGAATATTTTCTCACGAAAATTTTCGTTCTTGTATAAATGCAGTTTAAAAGTGTGGAGCAGCTCGCACTCGCAAAGAAATTCAGCATTCCGCAAAATATTATTTTTTAAAGTACGCATGACTAGACAATATAATGCCTCCGCACATCGGCCAAACGCACTCCAGGAACGCAATTTCTTTTTTCCTCTTTTTTTCTTCCACCTTCATTGTTTTTTTTTTCTCTGATAAACGCGGTGTCATTGTACACATAGTTGCCCACGATCTATACACGGCCATATACGGCGCGTGTATATACCCATCGCTTGCGCCGACTGCAGTTGGTGCAGCACAGTGCAGAAATCGCGCGTATACGCGGGCAACGCATTCGCACCATGCGTGTATACGGGAAATTGCGATGTATATATACGACGCTTTGATCGGTCAACTATGAAGATTTCAAAGTGTCGACGCGTCGCAGGCTTCACGCGTCACTCGCTATCTCTCTCCCTCTCTCTTTCTCTCGCTCATCTGGAATCGCGTTTCTTTTTATGCACATTGCGGAATCGGTCGAGCTCCGAAGCGAAGGTCTCTCTGCGCGACTTTAGCAGCGAGAAAAATTATATGTGTTGCAAAGTGGTGTAAGCGCCTATGTGCTAAAGCGTACAAGGTTTGCGAGCATATATAACGATTGTCAAAGGTTCTAAGTTTGCGCGTGTAACGTAAAGGAATACACACAGACACATTCGCTTATACATTTTTCTATTTACGCTATTTTTACACCTTCTTTTCACTAAGCGGTCAATTGCGCAGTATAAATGTGTCTTCAAATATGCGGTATGCACATTCAGTTACTGAACTGTCATATTTTGCTTTACAGATTCAAATTAGTATGGGAAATGTGGCTATACTGTAGATGATGTGCGAGCTTTGTACTCAATGAGTTTGAAATGTGGACTTCATGTTTCACGTATAAAATTGTTCAAATATGTATGCTATGTGTGGCTCAAATATATCATTCATACCCACATGCTAAAAATCATGTGCATTGTCTATAAACAGCCTCTTACAGATTGCAAGAAAAACTCGAGCTTCTTCATTGGCTTATATCTCGGTGACATATTTTTCTAGATTTAAGTTAATTTGAACAGTTTATTTTTACCAATTCGATAAACATTTGATAAAGATATGGTATAATAATTGAAAAATTATTCAATAAAAGTCAATAAAACTCTTGCATATATTATAAAATCCACGTTAAGGTTAAAAATTAAAATTAATAAACATTTTGTTAAAATGAATTAAGTTTTGTTCCACCAGTGTATCCATAGGCAATTGCCTGCACTCTGATTCTGCAATCAACTCCTTGCACCTTGATTCTGCAATAATTAGAATGAGTATTTGTTAATATGACGAAAATTAAAATTTTAACTGTATTGAAAAATTTTCTGTGACCAATATATTTGAATAGCTATTTTCGACGTATCAACAAACATGCGAAAAATAATCTGCACACTTATAGTCACCAACATTAAACGATACCCTATATTTACATGGTTGAAAACCAACATTATTATCATATTGTTATTAATCATCATAACAAATTTTACTCTCTTATATTAACCGAATTAATATTCTAATAACCATTTCTGATCTAAAATACTTGAACAGTAAAATAACAAAGTTGTAAAATAGAAATATAATATAAATCATATGAAAAATGTTACTGCGTTTTTCACACTTTCTTGTGGCTACACGAATAGCTGGAATATGAAAACTGCAGTATTTAATTTGCCGATCGGTACAAGTCGATAACTAGCCTTTCTCTTAACCCAAAAAAATTGCACTTTAACGTTTATATTAATTCAAAAATAAAAATGTTAACGTCACAATAAATCATACTAAAATTACCCACTTTCTTGCAGGTTGCGTTTAAAGTTTCTCCCACCGCTTAAGGCAACGTAAAAAAGTGCACTTTAATCGCGAGAAAACGTTTTCTTCCAAACTGTTCGAGTATGTTGATGTGAAAAATTGTCGATTTTAATTTTGTTAGCCCAAAAAATGAGACTCATCACTCGACACATCGAACAGTAGATTCAATCGTGGAGTACGGATTGAGTTTGTAAATGAAGAAACCTTGTATACTGAAACTTAATTTGTTAGAATATAATAAAAGGATAATGAATATAATTTTTATTCTTACACATTAAATTAGCTGATTTTGCTTAATACACTGAATATCTTGTATTTAATTGTTTATAACCACGCAATCATTAGTATTAAAGAACATTATTTTAAATTAATAAAATGATAAATATATATATATATATATATAGTAATAATATTCAATTTGTTAATAATATTATATTTATTAATTTGTGCAGGAATGATAATTATAATTTCATATTTACTTGAGTGTATCGTAGAAAAAATATCGTTAGAGAAAGAAAAATATACAAAATGGAATATTTGCAGCCACGAGAAATAGCGGATAATTCTTTCGCTTCCGTAGAGTTTGAATATTACCATAAAAACCTCGTCTGGTGAAAGGCAAAAGAGTTGTAGCTAACTAGAAGTATTACAGTAAATATTTAAGAATTCTATGAATTAATAATACAACAAATAAGTGTTTTCCATGATTTATTCCTTTATCTATTTATTTCAGAATACATATATGCCTTCTTTTTTAAATATTATTATGGCTGTATTCCAATAAGTTCTTAAACAGTCATCCACACTGCAATAATTACTTTATATTCACTATAAAAAAGAATGCCAAAAAAAATTTACCTCATTTTAAAGCAATTTGCCAATTTAAATGCCGGATCTGAACCGCCATTCAAAAATCCCCATGAATACATAGTCAAGTTGCAGCAGCCAACGGTGCCGTCGATGTCAAATAGAGTTCGTCGACAAAAAAAGTCCGAAGATACATCATGATTAGAAAATCCATATCCTCGATTAAGCGACGGTGCTATGTAACTTTTATCTGCACCCGCTGGTTTCCAGAGAGAGAGAGAGAGAGAGAGAGAGAGAGAGAGACAGAGAGGGAGAAGCTCAGAAAAAAAAGTGACAGAACGGTAACAATGAGGGATGAGAGAAAAAAGAATAGCCACAGATTCTCTATGCAAATCTTTATGCTAAAAAGAGAGGAATATATAGAGGCTAGAGCGAAAGGCTAGAGAGGGAGAGAGAGAGAGAGAGAGAGAGAGAGAGAGAGAGAGAGAGAGATGAAAGGATTACGGGTGCGTCAAAGGCGATGACGGAACGGTCGGTAATCGTCGAGCCCTCTCTCTCTCTCTCTCTGTCTCTAATATTTCGAATAGTTCGCATTTACAATGGGCTTTATTGGTGGGAAAACTGAGGGTGATTTTCAGCGAGCTGAAGCGCTGGGCCGGTAACAGCAGCACATCCATCAAGCGATGTCAACGTGATTGTCTTCCGCCGGCTGGCGGGCGCGGCTAGCGGTGCGGCAACGACAACCGAAAAAGTATTGGCCCATCGGGAAATCTCGGCCGTGTCTCTCGGCTTGTCCGCTCTAGACGCGGCTGTAACACGATGCACTCGGCGTTTTCACCTTATACACAGCCGCGAAACGGAGTTGTACCAAGTTAAAGGAATTTCAGATGGTCGCTGATTCGGGATTGCACGGTGGAAAAGTGGCGCCCTGGATATACACGTATATATATGCATGCGGCAGGAGACAACAGATTTGCGGCGCTCAAGTCGGTGGAAAATTTATCCGGGCGCACCGAGCGCGCGCCATTGTGCCGTATTTAAATGAGCTTTCTAATGTATTTAGGCGAGAATGGCGGGAGTGTGGAGTTGAGCGTGCGCCTCGTTAAAGACGCGTTTCGCGCGTGCTAGTCAATTTAAGATTTGGGAAGGCTCCGATTCAGAGTCTCCTATATGGTATATATACGCATCGAATAACAATTTTGGTTTCAGTCGCGCGGGACTTTTGTACATTGATCCGTTATCTTTAAATTCAGCTAACGATGTATACAGTTGTTCTTCTTTTATTGTGTCAGCGATTGTTTATAATAGCATTAATTGAAAAGTACATCGAGCGATACATGTATCTGAAAAGATTTAGAAACAGTTTTCAAGAGAATTTTTAATTTTAAATCTTTGCAGTAAATTTCTACAATAATAAAACAGCAATTTCGTAAATTAATCGAACAAATTTGTAATGGTGAAAAAACAGTATGACTAATAGATTTAAATCATTTCTTATCTTGAAGTTCCTGAAAATGTATGATAAGCATAAGTCGCGAGGAGTTATATTAATGGTTTTGTTCCAATGTTTAAGGTCGAGATAGGACACCGAGGCATTTCCGTTAGTGAGTTACACTTAAAATTTAGTAAAAAATATATATGAGTAAATTGAAAGATCGAATGTACTTTTACGAGTGCTGGATTCCTGTAATTTATTAATGCAATTTCGTGTGTTGTTCTTATTACGGATTACTCGCAATGCTTTTTATAAGCTCCTGCCGATATTACACTTATTTGGAATTCTTCACATTTTATATTCTACTTAGCGGTTGAGCAATCAGAGGACGGATATATTAATTGAGTTTTAATAAATTAGAATATCAATAAACAGTGTGAATTGAGAGAAAAATGCTCACTAGTTTTCAATGACACAATGCCTAAAATCCTATTTCGCAAAAAATCTTAATGTATAAGTATGCAAGAAAATAAAGATATCATACGTACAGTAGCACATTAAATCCTTTCTAATTTACAGAGTTGCCAAATCAAGTTTTTAATCATTTATACAAAGTGTACTACAAATCAATATAGCTAATAATGATACTAAATGGTATTATTTCTAAAGAAGTCAAATGAGACATTTTCCTATGAAATAAAATTACAATTTTTGAGTGCATAACATTTAAAACAAGTACTCAATACCTGTAATTCATTTAAGAAATTTAAAGTTGAAACTTCAATTCTTGTAACTAATTATCGATCATACGTTAGCCTTATTTTGCAGCGTTGAAAAATATAAAAATTTATTACACGACTAGACGAGCATGATTTCGCTCAGCTACCTATTATTACCCATTTTAGATAATAAAATTAACTCCAGGCCGCGGCATTTCTCCGGATAAAATCCGCAAAGCCACGTTAACACGCGGGCTGTTACGGCGGCGCGCGAGAGTACGCGAGAGAGTGTACACGCGCTAAATAGGTTAAACTCGTCATTCCCTTTTCCGCGGAATTCAAAGTGGCATATAAAAATCCCATACACCATTGAATCCTTAACTTTTTTATTCTCATTCTTTATTTATATTCTCACCTTAAAAAATTATCCCGCAACGGCCTATCGTAAAAAAGTATCGATCACTCGTAATAATAAACGAACGGGACACGAGTATGCGCACCTATAAGCGATGCGACGACATTTAAAAAAAAAGAAAAGAAAAAAATCTCCCCTTCCCAGCAGCTCGCTTTCTTCGTGTAACGAGGTAAATGCAAACCAAATAATCCAAAAAGCACAGCCGCGCGAAAGATAAATAAAAGCACGTATCGAGGAGCTTTTCTCTCTTACACGACTCGCGCCTTGCACGTATGTCATATAAAGGCCGTGTATGTTGCAGCGGCAGGAAAATGTTTACAGTGTGTGTGTGTGTGTGAGAGAGAGAAAGAGAGTCGAGAGCTGCTCGACGCAGCAATTTCGAACTCTAAGGTTTGTCCGAAAGAATGATGGATTGGCCCTTTGTATCGGCGGTGATTATACCTTCGTCTGCAGATGCTTTGCGTCGTTGGGTTGCAGGGCCTTTTTTGCACGCGACGCCGCAGTGATTATCGATTAAATGCATGCGCGCGTCTTCCTCTTTATGGCACAGCCATTTCTCTCTCTCTCTCTCTCTCTCTCTCTCTCTCTCTCGCTTATTTTTTCTTTCTCGTGTTATATGGAGTGCGTTGCGCGGCCCTTCCGGGCGATGATGCTCTGCTTTTTTCACTTTCAGCTTCGCGCTGTGCCAGGAATACATATTTTTCGTTTGGTTTATAGAACTGAAAGAGTTGGCGCAACAGCTGTGCCGTGTAATTTTTGAGTTGATGTATATATATATACGCGGTATACGCGGACTCGGGGTTCCCCGTTATGTAAGCGAAGGTGCAGATAAATTTTGGCTTTAAGTATTGCAATGCGGGGGCTCACTGGACGGAGGGACGCAAGGAAAATTTTTTTCTCAGACTCTCCTTTCGCCGCGCGGCTGCAGCGTTTTGCGCCCTCCCCTCGCGCTCCCCCTAAGGTATTTTTTTTTCTCGCGAGCGAGTAAATGCGCACGGCTATTCGGATGATTACTTTTCCTGGGGCTTGTATTTTATAAGTGTTTGTGCATAGTTCGGCGGTTTTGTGCGCGCGGCTGTTGACACTCAAATGTTGGTTTGTTCGTTCGAGATATTTTGTGAGGCTATAACGTAAGTTTTTTCAGATTCTCTGCATTGATATTTTTTTTTTCTTTTTTTAGAAAACTTATGAAATTTGAAAATATCGTTTTGTCTACACTTATTCAATTGTCCTACATTATGATGTCTTTAATTTAATTTGGAAATCTATTATATTGACATCGGAGAATAAATGGAAACATACTAAATAATAAAGTACACACAGTACATAAAAATCGCAAAATCGAACAACAGATGTCCACACTCTAGATAAATCCACAGCTTTTACTCGCTATCTAATCGATGTCATTAAATAGCCAATATAATCAACAATCGATGGAAATGTATGGCCAATGAGAAAATGTTTCTTTATCGGAGAGCCAGCCAGAGATAAAAAATAAAAGTCAAGGGAACGTCCGTCGCGTTGTGAGCTTTTTAGCTTTTTCATTGATAACCGCATAATTGAAACTGATCCTCATCATAATCAAATAAAAATCTTAGGATAACTCACCCCAGCACGCAACTACATTATATGAAACTTAAGTTTTATTTGTGCGCAGACTACAGAAAATGAATTGACACTTTTATTTAAAAATCATCTCACTTATTTTTTATTATAAAAATCACGAAAATATTAATAAATGAATAGAACAAAAAGAATAACATAATAATCAATTTAGATAATACTTTCATGAAAATTCAATGGTTTAATGAATTTAACATTTATGAAGAGAAGTAAATTGGTCATCTATGCTAGCGCGAATTACTTATTATCAAAACATTATTGAAGATTATAGAGTCAATCGTAAATCCATACTCTGATTACTCAACCGCTAAGCAGAATATAAAATGTAAAGAATTCCAAATAAGTGTAATATCGGCAGGAGCTCATAAAAAGGATTGCGAGTAATCCGTATAATATAAGAACAACACACGAAATTGCATTAATAAATTACGGGAATCCAGCACTCGTAAAAGTGCATTCGATTTTTCAATAACTCGTATACTTTTTACGCTTCGTTAAAGAAATAAAAAAGGGTTGGGGAGGGGGGGGCGGTGAGCGAATACTTGGTGAGCGCGGCGCGCGCGGGAGGTATATAAGTAGGAGCAAAAAATCGATACAAGCAGTAAAATCCGACTTTTCCGGATAATATCTCGAGTGTGTAGAGTCAAGTCGGCGGTAAAGAAAAAAAAAAAGAAAAAAGAAAAAAGAAAAGG